>VUYV01000616.1:45090-109989 GCA_008711295.1 Anarhynchus alexandrinus | reverse complement strand
CTACAGTGGGCGGTTCTCCATTTTCCCAATCCTGGCTTTTGCATTCTACATCACGGGCAGTGTGGCTGCAGTCCTTGCCAGTGAAGACTGAGGCAAAAATGTCATTGAGTACCTCAGCCCTGTCTCTGTCCCGAGTAACCAGTTCTTGTGTTTCCTTCCGGAGAGGGCCCACATTTTCCCTAGTCTTTCTTTTCTGATTGACATACTTAAAGATTTCTTGTTTGTCTTAATATCCCTTGCCAGATCTAGTTCTATCTGGGCTTTATCTTGTCTAACCCGATCCCTGGCTGCTCGAACGATTCCCCTGTATTCCTCCCAGGCTACCCGCCCTTGTTTCCACTCCCTGTAGGCCTCCTTTTTCCTTTTGGTCATGTCCATGAGCTCCTTATTCATCCATGCAGGCCTCCTGGATTTTCTGCCTGCCTTCCTCTTTGTAGGGATGCACTGGTTCTGAGCTTGGAGGAGGTGGTCCTTGAATATTAACCAACTTTCTTGGGCCCCTCTTCCCTCCAGCGCTTCATCCCATGATGAAATCCCATGATTCCAGTCTGAAGCCATGACCACTTGTCCTATCACTACAAGTCCTTATAAAAAGTCCCTCTCCAGCTTTCTTCTAAGCACCCTTCAGATAATGGAAAGCTGCTCTAAGGTCTCCCTGGAGCCTTCTCTTCTCCAGGCCGAACAAAGCCTGCTCTCACAGCCTGTTTCATAGGACAGGTGCTCCAACACTCTAATCATCTTCGTGGACCTCCTCTGGACCTGCTCCAACAGATCTGTGTCTTTCCTATGCTGGGGGCTCCAGAGCTGTACTCCAGGTGGGGTCTCACAAGAGCACACTAGAGGGGCAGAATCACCTCCCTTGACCTCCTGGCCACAGTTCTTCTGATGCAGCCCAGGATATGGTTGGCCTTCTGGGCCACAAGTGCACATTGCCAGCTCATGTTGAGCTTCTCATCAATCAGCACCCCCAGGTCCTTCTCCTCAGGCCTGCTCTCAATCCATTCTCCACTCAGCCTGTATTTGTGCTTGGGATTGTGACGACCCACATGCAGGACCTTGCACTTGGCCTGGTTGAACTTCATGGGGTTGGCATGGGCCCACCTCTCCAGCCTGTCCAGGTCCCTCTGGATGGCGTCCCTTCCCTACAGCCCGTCTACCTCACCACAGAGCTTGGTGTCATCAGCAACCTTGCTGAGGGTGCACTCGATCCCACTGTCTTTGTCACCAACAAAGATGTTGAACACCACTGGTCCCAGTACCAACTTCTGAGGAAAACCACTCTTATCAGGTCTCCACTTGGACATCGAGCTGTTGAACACAACTTTTTGTGTGCAACCACCCATCCAGTTCTTTATCCTCCGAGTGGTCCACCTGTCAAATCCATGTCTCTCCAATTTAGAGATCAGGATGTTGTGTGGGACAGTGTCAAATGTTTTGCACAAGTCTAGGTAGATGACATCAGTTGCTCTTCCCTTGTCCACTGCTCCTGTAACTGCCTTGTAGAAGGTCACCAAATTTGTCAGGTATGACTTGCCTTTGGTGAAGCCATGCTGGCTGCTACCAATCACCTCCTTATTTTCCACATGCCTTAGCAGAGTTTCCAGGAGGATCTGCTCCATGATCTTGCCAGGCACAGAGGTGAGACTGACTGGCCTGTAGTTCCCTGGGTCTTCCTCTTTTTCTCTTTTTGAAAATGGGGGTTATGTTTCCTCTTTTCCAGTTGTCATGGTCCGCTCCTCAGTGGACGCGTGATGGTTCGTTTCAGCTGTGATCTCAAAGCGCAAAAAGAAATGGCATCAGGCCCAGGGAGTTATGCTTTCAACACACAATCACTTTATTGGTTTTGCCCGTAAAGCAGCTTGCGATAGAAAGAAGGAAGAATAGGAAAGATGAGGTAAAAAGGGGGGAAAGAGGATTATAGATACCACCACGGTAGCTACCACCCCGGTCCACCAGGGTCCCGATGGTCCCGAATCCAGAAGGCGTTCCGCTGCTTCTTCTTCGACCGTCGTGGTCTCTCGGTGGGGAAGATCTTCAGAAATTCAGTTGCTGAGGAACCATCTTTTATGCTAGGTAGCACACCTTGCTCCTCCTTGGACCCACCTCCACTCCACCTCTGTCCCGTGGAAAGGTGCCAATCTCTGCCTGTCTGGAGTAAGGCTTCCACGCATGCCCAGAGAGGAGTGTCTGAGGCGTGGTCAGCTTTGGAGGCGGGTAGCTTCTTACCAGGAGGTGTGTTTTTATATTATAATGACATTATAATGAGGAAAGTTCAACTGAGGTTCGAGATTGCTTCATCGGTACTGGCACAGCCATTGCGATCCATCTTCTTCGACAGCAGTTCTCTGCTTTGCTGCTCCAGTAGAATAGGCTTGTACCAGGTAACAACACTGTTCGTACCTTTGTACCATGGTAACGACACTGCTCGTACCTCAGTCCCTTCTCCAAGGTTTCCACATCTGATAACAACCAGCTCAGCGAGCCACTACAAACTCATGTCAATACGTTAGTCCAGGTTCTGGGGCCTAGTCCCTGATGACAATGTTGAGACAATACCGATCTTCTGATCGACTCTTACACCAGTCAGCAGGAACCTCACCAGACTGCCACAACTTCTCAAATATGATGGATAGTGGCTTAGCAACTGCCAGTTCCCTCAGGACCCATGGATGTATCTTCCTTACTCTTTCTTTTCTCATTGACATACAAAAAGAAGGATTTTTTGTTTGTCTTGATGTGCCTGGCCAGATTTAATTCAATCTGGGCTTTAGCTTGCCTAACCTGATCCCTGGCTGCTCAAACAATTTCTCTGTATTCCTCCCAGGCTATCCGCCCCTCTTTCCACCCCTTATAGGCCTCCTTTTTACTTTTGATCATCTCCAGGAGCTCCTTGTTCATCCATACAGGCCTTCTGGCTTTTCTGCCTGCCTTCTTTTTTGTTGGGATGCATCACTCCTGGGCTTGGAGGAGGTGATCCTTGAATAGTAACCAGCTTTCTTGGGCCCTTCTTCCCTCCAGCGCTTCATCCCATGGCACCATACCAAGCAGATTCTTCCAGAGGCCAAAGTCAGCTCTCCTAAAGTCCAGGGTGGTCAGCTTGCTGTGCACCTTCCTTGCTGCCTCGAGGATCTCGATCTCCACCATTTCATGGTCACTGCAGCTCAGGCTACCCTTGAGCTTGACACTGCCTACCAGCCCCTCCTTGTTGGTAAGGACAAGGTCCAGCATAGCTCCTTTCCTCATTGGCTCCTCTACCACTTGGAGAAGGAAGTCATTATCAATACAATCCAAGAACATCCTGGATTGCCTATGCCCTGCTGCGTTACCCTTCTAACAGATGTTGGGGTGGTTGAAGTCGCCCATGAGGACCAGGGCCTGCGAACGCGATGCCACCCCTATCTGTCTATAGATGGTCACATCTGCTTGGTCTTTTTGGTCAGGTGGTCTGTAGCAGACCCCCACTGTAATGTCTCCTGTTCCTGATTTCCCTTTAATCCTAACCCATAGGCTCTCAGTCAGCTCTTTATCCATCCCTAGGCCAACCTCCATGCACTCCAGCTGGTCTTTGACATATAGGGCAACACCACCTCCTCATTTCCCCTGCCTGTCTCTCCTGAAGAGCCTGTAACCTTCCATGCCAGCACTCCAGTCATAGGAGCAATTCCATCACTTTTCCGTGATGCCAATGAGATCATAGCTTTGGAGGTGTATATGCGTCTCTAGCTCCTCCTGTTTGTTCCCCATGCTATGTGCATTTGCACAGAGGCACTTCAGCTGTGTCCTTGTTGAGGCTGACTTGTCTGGAGCAGTTGCAATTCCTTTGCACTGCTCTCCAGGTGGCATTCCTTTGCTGTGTATTAACGTTGCCTCCCCATTGGCTCCTGTTACCCCAGGAGCTCCTTGCTCATCTACATAAGACTTTAAGAGTGCTGCAGTGTAGCCAGCACATCTTGGAGCAAATGGCTGCAGGCCCTCGCTAGCATGCCGTTCCCCTATCCTTGGTGCATCATCTCTTGTCTTGTCACAGGCAAGCCTGATAATGTCCCCTTCTCCCATCGAGTCTAGTTTAAAGCCCTGTTTATGAGTCCCGCTAACTCTTGGGCAAAGACCCTTCTCCCCCTTTGAGTGAGACAAACCCTGCTGCCAGCAGGCCTGGTGCCGTATAGGCCATTCCATTGTCAAAAAACCCCAAATTGTGGCTGTGACATCAGCCACAGAGCCACGTTTTAACAGACTCAGATCATTTGTGTCTTTCAATGTCATTGCCCCCAACTGGAAGAAGGGAAGAAAAAATAACCTGTGCTCCAGATTCCCGTACTAGCTGTCCAAAGGCCCTGATATCTCTTTTAACCATCCTCACACTCCAATTTGCGTTTTCATCACCTCCCAGATGGAACAGAAGCAGTGGGTAGTAATACAAGGGCTGCATCAGGCTAGGGAGTTTCTTCGTGATGTCCCTAACCAGGGCTCCAGGGAGGCAGCAGACTTCCCTAAGAGTGGGGTCTGCCCATCTGTCCCTGTCAGAACTGAGTTGTCCACAACTATAATCCTCCTTTTCTTCCTCATAGAGGTGGTCATAATAAGGGTAGTAGGCCTTTCCGGTCCCAGCAACTCCTCTGGTGTATTTGGGCCATCAGCCTCATTGTGTTTTGGCTGGTCTACAGTGCCCAGGGCCTCATACCTGTTGTACAGAGACACCTGGGGAGGGAAGGTGTGCAAGGAGGGGGTTCGTTTGCTGCCCCTAGCACAGGCTTGCCTCCATTCACCATTTTCTAGTAGGCCACTGCCTTCATAGCCTTCAGCCCTTCACAGGCTATTATTTTCCTGTTTTCCCTATTATTTTTCTGTATTTGTTGGAATATGAGAACAGTTTTGTTTTGAATTGGTCTCTTTCGCAGTAGAGTAAGTGAACTAAATAAATCCACAGGTTTTCTGACATCCTTCTGCATTGCATGATGGCCATAGAACAAGGTGAAAGACTACTGATGCTTTTCATGCAGAAGCACAGGACACAGATGTCTTGTACCTCTTGCCCTGATTTTACCTTCTGTAGCTCCATGTGCAAGTTCCTGAAAGGAGATTAAAGAACATAATTTTCTAATTCCACTTAAACCATCTCAAATGTCAGTATGTGAAGACAGAAACCACCTCTGCAGAAGAGAAGGTATTGCCAGTGCTCTAGAGCATGGTACTGCAGAGACTTAATGCACCTGTATGTATTATCCTCTGCCCCTTAGGCGAGGGAATGTGATCATGCTTGCTCCTTTTTGCCACAAAATTCTCCAAAATTAGACAGATCTCTCTCTGTGTCTCCTCTTTTTTGTACCCAGGCCAGTCCTCACAGACCTCGAGTTAGATATGCCCTAGTTTTACATAGCTCTAGTTTAAATTTTCTGCATGAAATGACTGACTGCCAAATATCGCATCACAACTCTGCTGAACTGCCCAAGGAGGATGCAGCATGCTGGCCTGGGCAAGCATACAGAAGTTAGGCAGGACTGACTTTCTCATTCCTACCTTTCTGGTTTCGTGCTGGCTACCTGACACTCAGTGGGCTGGATGGAGGTGTAGAGTTTCTTGAGAGACATTTTTCTGAGAAAATCAAAATCAGAAATAGTCTGCTTTGTACAGAAAGGAATAATGCTCTTTGTTCTTTATTCCCCTGGGTTGCCATTTTGGTCTTAAATAGAAAGGTACTATCTAAAATCAGTAGCCTAGCTCAAATGTACAATGACTAGAACCTGTCCTCCAGGTTTGTTCATTTTAATCAACATGAGCAGCAGCCCTCTCTTGCTGTCTACTTAGAAAAGCATCTTGCTGTTATTACTTTCACCTCAGAGACCCTGTGGATTGCCTAAATGGGAGAGATGGAACTTGACTAAGGCTGTTTCATCAGCCTGTCCTTGGCAGGCCTCCCATAGACATCAGAGCAGACAGTCTCATGCTCTGTGTTTTTGTAAAAAATGAAGAAATACTGAATTTCATTAAAATGGTATTGACAAGTTTACATATGGAAAATAGACTGTCAGATTTAGTAATAAGGAGGTTGCTCTGACCTCATAAACCTTTTGCCTGACAGGCTGTGAGAGATACCAGCAGCTTACATGATGGAAATGCAACTAAAAGTGACAAGGATTGGTAGAAAGAAGGGAAAATGTGAAATAATCACTAGCACTGACTGACAGTCAGTTGTAAGTCTTAATTTTTAGACTTCTTAACTATGTGATGCAAAGCTGTAATATACAACACAGGTATTAGCATTGAGGTGTAGAACTGTATGATAGCACGTCCTTTATGATTGATCTCTGCTTTCCAGGTGCAAGCCATTTCCACAACTGTAAAGCTGCTAGATAGACACGTAGTGAGACAACAGTGCAAGAAACCTGTAAAAGGCACAAATAGCAGTGAGAAGAACTTTCTTAATCACTTTAAGGTAGTCAGATGGGCACTATCATTCTCTTATAGATGCCTTGCCTTTCTTTCTCAACTGAAAGCCCACTGATGCCAAGGAAAAACTCCACACTGATTTCAGAGCTTCAGACTGTGGCCATAGAGACAATTTCTCAAAGCAAGAAACCAGCTGGGCCTCCTTTCCACTGTCAAATATTTATGTTCAGAGAGTAAAAACTGTCCTGGGCCAGGTGCTCAGCCAGGCTGTTGTGGTGCCTCTTGTTTGACACATATATGAACAATTTAAACACCTAAGACTCAACAGTTTTGATTGAGATTACGTCATCTATTGCAGAAAATTATGGGAATAGTAAGTTTTTTTTCTTCACAATGATTTTTAAAATAGATTTGAAATGTGTGAGCTCTCATATTATATTAGGTACAAATAGATCCATGTTTCTAAAACTACTGAGATCTTCTGGTACATATCTTATTCACCTTTTTACAAGGACAATCTACCTCCTGAGCCTGATTCTTATTTATGATAAAGTTTCTTTCTACTCTGGTGACTAATTACAGAGTACACTTAGAAAAGGGCCTTCATTATTGCCAGAATTGTCTGAAAAGGCCTAAGCAAAAATGAAAGTATGTTATTTCCAGTTCATCCTTGAGCAAGGTGTTACAGACTTGAGAAATGTAGGGCCGTCATCAAAAGTGGTGGAAAACAATTACACATTTTTACAAAACTATATTTCTGCTTTCTGCTATCTTTACTCGGCAGATCATCTTACTAATTTCAAAGATTAAACCTGAATGAATGAAGCAGAATCTGGTGTGAAGACTTGTTGGCTTTTCACAATCATGATCATATCCTGAAGCTGTAAATTTGTTTCTGCATCATATTTTTCTGAGACCAGGGGCACAGCAGTGGAGCATAGTTTAGGTCAGGAGGTGGTACTGGAATGCCACGCAGGTCCCCTTCCTTTCCTGTCTTCCAGCAGACAGGGATGTAATATAAAACCCACAGACCCCTCCATTATCTAGTCTGCCAGCTTAGTCTCAGTCTTCAGAAGAAAAGAGTTCTTTGTGTTAGGAGAAGAAATAGCAAGAGCAGATATTGGGCAAGCTGGATAGCTACGTATGGCAAAACAGCAAGAATGGTGCAGTAGTCCCTCTGCAAGAAGATTGTTCTGCAGAAGACTGTTGTGGTAGGTGCTTGTACCAGCATCTGGTAAACAGTGTGTCCTCTGCATTCAAGTCCTGGCTGTTCATAGCAAGAAGAAGGCAGCTGAGAAGAGAAAATGAAAATTAAAGGACACAAAATGTCTTGCCTCATGCCCAAGATTATGTACAGATCAGTGCTAGAAATAGATTCCAAATAAAAGCCTCATTGCAAATGAGGTAAAAAGAAACAGTGCAATGCTTTCAGTGTATAGAACTGGTATGAGTGAAGAAAGCAGTGACAATACATGAGGTTAACCTTCTTGAAACAGTTATTTAACTTCTATATAGGCAGGTTTTCCAAAACACCTAAGCAAATCTTTTGATCCTAAAGGTCTTTAAAAATCTGGTGGCAGGTGCCTATACTAGTTTTGAAAATGGAGCTACCTTCTAAGCCACTTTTTTCTATATTTTTATTAATTTGAAGGGATAGTGGGTTTTAAAGCAAGATCAAATCTTGTATGTTTAGATGTACAAGGCAGGGATTTGACCAGAAATTAAAATTAGTGCAGTAGTTGATGAAAGGAGATCAGTTCCTTTCCTCCACAAAATGGATTGTTACAAATTTGAGAATCTGTTTGCATGGGAAGGCATGTGATGTTGCTACTGAGACAGGAATGTTGAGGGACAGGCTTAAGGTATTCAGTGCCATGATATGGCAGGTAATCAGGATCTCTGAAACTATTCCAGTGTCATTAACCATGGGGACAGTTTTGTAAGGATTGTGGCAGCTCAGAACAACCAGGTGATCAGGCCCAGTCAGCATGGGCAGGTCCTGCTCTCCTATGACAAGCCGACCCACTTAGTGGATGAGGGAAAGGCTGTGGATGTTGTTGCATACTCTTTGTTGGGTAAAAGACTGGCTGGATGGGCGAGCTCAAAGAATTGTGATAAATGGAGTTAAATCCAGTTGGCAGCCAGTCACAGGTGGTATTCCCCTTGTAAGTTTACAGGCAACACCAAGTTAGGTGGGAGTGTTGATCTGCTTGGGGTGGAAAAGCTCTACAGAGGGATCTGGACAGGCTGGATTGATGGGCTGAGGCCAAATATATGAGATTTGACAAGGCTAAGTGCTGGGTCCTGCACTTGCGTCACAAGCCCCGTGCAGCTCCACAGGCTTGGGGAAGAGTGGCTGGAAAGCTGCCCAGCGGAAAAGGACTTAGGAGTGTTGTCAACAGGCAGCTGAATATGAGCCAGGAGTGTGCCGAGGCGGCCAAGAAGGCCAATAACATCCTGACTTGTATCAGAAATAGTGTGGCCAGCAGGATGAAGGAGGTGATTGTTCCCCTGTATTCGTCACTGGTGAGGCTCAGGGGAGACCCTATCGGTCTCTACAACTGCTTGAAAGGAGGTTGTAATGAGGTGGGTTTTGGTCTCTTTTCCCAGGTAACAAGTGATAGGACAATGGCCTCAAGTTGCACCAGGGGGGGTTTAGATTGGATATTAGGAAAAATTTCTTCACCGAAAGAGTTGTCAAGCATTGGAACAGGCTGCCCAGCAAAGTGGTTGAGGTATTTAAAAGACATGTAGATGTGGTGCTTATGGACATGGTTTAGTGGTGGACCCGGCATTCTTAGGATTACAGTTGGACTTGATGATTTTAAAGGTCTTTTCGAACCTAAATGATTCTATAATTCTATGAATCTAAACCTTCCATCACCTGAAGTGTTTGCAGTTATTAGCTCAGATGAGTCTTTGCATTTAAAATATTTCTTAGTCAAAGCAAAATGGATTCAGGACAAAATTTTAGCTTTGATAATATAGGAGATTAGACTAGAGTGGAAACTTCTGGTCAATTTCTGAATTTGTGAATAATTGAAAACATCCTAGTTGCTGCACTGGGGCAATGCTGTCAATAGCTAGCTAATCTGCCTGAAAACTTGTTTCCCTTCTGAGAAGAGTAGTCTACCCTCAGTGAAGTGGTAATCTTGGTAAAAGTTTCCCTATTTTGCCCTTCCTCCCAAGGTAATGAACACAATTGTCGCCTTGATCAACTTAGCAGCCTTGTTATGTTAAGGACAATTAGAGAAAGGAGGAATTCTGCCATTAAAAGCACCTTGTATTGAATCTTCTCTATTTTTTGTACCTAATGCAATACCAAAAGAAAGCTTGGTGGAAGTAAAGATCATGACATTTGGAAGCAAATTTTAGCCAACTGCTGATTTTTGTGTTACACAAATATATGATGGACTGCACATAAACGTGCTCCAGAAGCAAAGACCTCTTGAGAAATTACTGCACTGTACACTTGCATAACTATTAAAAGCCCTCATCATTTGGATGGTAAAAGACTCAGTTCTTAAACCTGCTTGCCTTTAGCATCAGGAAGTCATCTCCACCTCCAAAAAATTATGAGCAAGTTTTATAGTTAATGGCTTAAAATATTTTGTCTTCCACCTTGGCTTCTTCTACAACAATCTGACTGACTACAACATCTTCCTCTGCCTCATGAATGTCAAGGAGCAAAATTCCAAGGGTGCTGATTTTTCAGACTTCTTTTTTTATTCTCCTTTTCCTTCCTACAAAACAACTTTAATGCCCCCACGTGCCAGGCTTTTCTTCATCCTTCAATTCTTCCAGTTATGTCTTGTCTTTTCTTTAAGATGCTTTCATATTTTTTCTATTTTTTTTCTCAGCTCCTACTTTATGCCACCTCTGCCAACTCAAAACAGCTCATCCTGCCAGCTTCACACAGATACCTATAACTAGCTTTTTCTTTACAAATGAACAATCCTGCACCCTATAGCATTAACAATAGTACAATAAACATAAATACGCATTTAATGATGAGAGGAACCTTTCATAATGCTTTCTTATTAGAGAAGAAATATTTAGCATAAGTATTTAAGTGACTGTCTTAGGATTGATAAGGTGTTTTCCACTTAGGTATACCTCTCAGCCTGTGTCTCACTTCCAAACTGATATTGCAATTTTTCCACATTTGTCATGATATTCATTTTTTGCTCATATCTGGTGGATGTTTGGTAATTACTTAGAAATCTCAAGTTCAACATTATCTTTACATTATGGTAGTATTTCCAACAGGCAAAATAAAATACATGATTTCGTTGTCTAATTTGGAGAGGGTTGATTTCCATGTCCTGGATGCATACTTCATATTGCATGTATTTATTTATTTTTTTTTTTAACTTGAGACAGCAGGCAACAAGATAAACAGCCTCCAAGTCCTAGTAGATATTACTATAAAAATCATAAATGGGAAAACTGCCTGTTGTTTTTTTTTTTTTTTCCCACCAACACTAACATAAACCTTGAAAAGCACAGGCCATGAAAAAAAAATATGCAATAAACTAGAAGGCATAATGTGTTCCAGGGTTTGCAATCATAGAATCATAGAATGGTTTGGCTTAGAAAAGACCTTAAAGATCATCTAGTTCCAAAACCATGCCATGGGCAGGGATACCTTCCACTAGACCAGGTTACTCAAAATCCCATCCAACATGGCCTTGAACACTTCCAGGGATGGGGCATCCACAACATCTCTGGGCAACTGGTTCCAGTGCCTCACCACCTTCACAGTAAAAGGTGCATCAAGCCTTATTTACTGCTATAGCCCTTTTCAGTCAAATTTTTATTAGTTTTTTCCTGATGGCCTCCAATCTGTGAAAATGTTTAAAAGCAAAGACATGCAATCTGATATAAAATATTCTGCACTCCAGATCTTCCTGCTGGGTATGTAGTTTCATTGGAATGGAAATTCCAATGGTAACACCACTTTTGGCAATGTTTTGACTAATTGTGATGAGTAGAAATGTGTAAGCCCATTTTATTTCCAAAAGGGCAGAGCTGCTCACTGGTTTTGCACCTTGGTGATGAGGTGGCAGACTGAAATATTTTGTTTCATAATGGAGAAACATTTCAGTGAATAATTAAATCAAAACCACTTGGGGGAACATTTTCTCCATAAAATTGACGCACTTCTTTTCATCTTAGGGAAACAAAAACAATGGTTAAGAGTGTTGCATTTCTTGCAAGACGTAAAATGTAATTTTCATGTTTGTTCCCCTTCAATAAGATACATGAACGCCTGCTTTCTAGGGCAAATTGTAAATGTGTCAACCAAGGCCTTGAAAACATCAGTGAATTACAGTAGCATGAAATATCTGCTTAAAAATATTGCTGTATATTCATCCATCTCTTCTTTGGTTTTGTAGCTCTGCCACTATAAATTGTCTGTCCTGCATATGAAGTACAGATTTCTGGAAGTGACACCTCTCTTCCTTAAGTAACGACAAAGAGGAACATGAACTCAAAATGTTAAGCTGATGTAAAGGAATACAGCCATATTTTGAAAGACAAAAATGGGCTTAATGTTGTTTCTCCATGTATTCTGGCCTGATCTCCAAAAGCAGATTAGTTTCTAAGTAATGGTGTAACAAGTAGATTATTGCTTATTGACATCAAGCATCACACAGGGACAGTCATTTTACTTGGAGGCTACCCAATCTGAATTTCTTGCTATCTCTAGTGGCTGGGTTTTTTTGGAAGCCTTCTGTTGAGTAGCCAATTGTGGAGTATTGTCCTTGGACTTCAAAAGTGCATTTGAAACTGGGAGATAAAATTATGCAGGGAACCTCTTATGAACAGACTCAAACGACAGACAGTAATACTAGTTTTAGTTCACCTACATTTTTTGAGGTGCCTTTCAAATTACTGGCTGCATTCTTCCAAGACAAAGATTGTACATCAGCCTTAGCAAGAAACTGGGAACCTTAAGAATCCCATTAAGTACCTAAATACCTCTTAAAGCATGTCCCTGTTGATCCTGTTCACACATTTTTCTGAATTTCTGCAATGCGTATGACATGTGAGGGTAGTTAGAATGATGTTAGTGATAAAATCCAAGTGTTTTTAATTTTGAATGTCTCTGTAGGACAATGGGGTTTTTGTTTGCATCATTAGAAAACGTTGAGGAATAATCAGAGAATATTAAATTATTAATGGTGTTTTTATTAGGAAATGCCAACTTGGATTTAGTAGTTGTGAAATGTACTCTGTATATTTTTCTTTTAAAAAAACACAATGGATTAGCTATTTCCTTTAATATTCATGCTCAGTGTATACTTTTCCCATATCACTAGAGTGTGTTGATATATGGATTCCAACTTTCTTGGCAGTAGGTAAAAGAAATGATACAGCTTGCCCTCTTTTTTACCCACCTCTGCAGTTCAAGTGCATTAGCTGGCACAAATCCCTGTGGGGGTCTTTCTGACAACATATCTACATATTGTGAAATATAGGTATCAGTTAAGATCATCAGTTTGTCAGAGAACTGCAGAGCACTCCCACAAATCAAGTGAGAGAACACCCACTTTATCAACTTCAACCATACATTCATTTATCCACCAACATGCCTCTGAAAGACGTCAGCAGCAAATGTTCAGGGATTTTCTACAAGAAATACAGCATGTGTAGAGCAATTTTTTCTCCAGGCCCTACTTTTCTAGGGTGCACCAGTCTGCCATTCAGGTACCTCCTTGACCAACAGGTGAATTAGGATCAATGGGTATAATAAGAATGGGTGCACCAGACCTCCGTCAATTTGTCTGAACCTGCTTTCTGATGCATTTCTATTTCGCACTTCTCCTGCATCTTGTGACAATGAACTCAAAAACTTGATGGTGTATGATTTGGGAAATCTATTTCCTCACTCTTTATTTTTACACTTTAATGCCACTGTGTGCTCTCTAGATTTTAAGCTTTGCTTCTAAACAACACATAAAGATACTTCGACGTCACCTGAATGTGTTAGGAAACTCTCCTTTCCTACTTAACCCTCCGAGGTCCACAGAGATATATTGCCTGGTTTCTAAACATCCCCAACCTTGTTTATGAAGATAAGTTGATTGTTTCTTCTCCCGTTCCCCCATCTTTTTCTTTTTTCCCCCCTGCGTCTCCAGAAGTGTCAATAAAATTTCTTTACATGCCTGAAGAAATTGTTAGAGATTTGTTCACATTCTCTTTTTGTATAAGGAAGTGAACAATGATGTACTTTCTTGAACAATACAGTAAATAGTACACTTATTGTTAGTAAATGACATCTGCCTGCTAGCTAGTATTGTTCCACTAGACTTGATTCCTTTTTCCTAAAAAATGTATTAACAACTCACCTTCTAGTTACAAGTAATCTTAAAAGGAAAAGGATTCAAAATTCCATATTATTATATACAGATGCACTTTACAGTATTGTGCAACCAATTTCCAGACTGAAAGTTACAGAAGCTGCACATAGACAATTTATGTATGATTATAAAGCACACAAGCAAAGCATGAACCTGAAGGTTGAAGAGGTTTTATTACCATATAAAAGAAAACTGAAATAAAGAGGCAAGGCTGCTACTTTATTTTCAAAAATAAAATTAAATGGCACACAAGTATTCCCACCATACATCACTGTCTTGAAAGCAGAAAGGCTTTTGTAGCTGTATGATAACCACTTCCAGTAATAAAAGCAAAAAATGTACTGTTTTTGCAGATGGCTTCAAGCCATGACCACCAGATATTCAAAATATAAAAAAATCCAAAAATCCCCTATTGTGCTAACAAGTGGTGATTCATATGAAAACCACATTGTTCATTGTTATCCGAGACCAATTAATTTTCTGAAGGTAAAACACAGTGTCTCTGTGTAGGAGATTCAGTCAATGCCATTACAAAGTTATCCATCCAAGACCATGACTCACTTCCTAATTATTCTTCTCTCAGTACACAAAGGATATTCCACTACATCTTAAAAGAAGAAATAGCAGAGAAGCAAATGTAGGAAAATGTATTGCATTTCCATATTGTTTGTTTTTGTACGACCAGTCCTCAACTCAGAGTCCAGAGCAAAACCTATCTATTTTACAAGGGTTGTTCAACATTAGTCTTGAATAGAGCCGGGCAAAACTTCTGTTGTAAAACCTCCAAATATAGTAGAGGCTGAGATTTTCATGAAACAGCAAGAGCTTTGGTTTGGGTGCCTGATGTAGGATGTTTGTGCTCTGGAGAAGTGGATGCCATGAAAAGATGGGAAGTCACAAAACTTTTGGACATGCTCAGCAGCTAAAACCAATCACTGCTCTCCTGGAGGCTGGAGATTTCTACCAACTTGTCAAAGTGGAAGTTAAGCCGTTTTGTAAATGTGGTGAAAACAGAGGACTATGAGCAACTTCCTGGGGTAAGGAATTAATCTTCTTAGGAGCCAAACCATCACCACAGTGTTTCATCTGGTTAGCCAATGCAGAGAAGGGATTGGGTTGAAATAGGACCCTGTGTGACAAGGGACAATATTGAATTTTCTCTCAAAAGCCACGAGTGGTTCTAGCTCTTCTTGCTGAGAACTCTTCCATTTGCAAAGTTACAAGCAACCAGGAGTGGAGATATCAAACTGCAATAGGAGTTTTGGTTTGGGCAAAAATCAGTGTTAACTGTCTTTTGAAAAGACAGATTATTTAATTTGGCTGTGCAAGTCACAGCCTCCTTCTTTTGCTGGCCTCCAGCTCACACGCACTGTGAAGGGCTTATTGTAATTCTCATGTACTCCTGGCTGATTAAATCCATTTCAAAACAAAAGATATGATCATTTCATTTAGCAAGCTTACATTACACAATTTTTAATCATCTCAAAAAAGCAAGTTCTTAGCTGTAGGGAAAAGAGTGAACTAGGTCTGTCTTGTAACAAAATACCTCTCCTACAACATTCCTTTCTCCTGCCCTTTCAGGACCAAAACACAGGCAGGTAGGACACTCCAGCAAAGGCAGTGTTAGTCTGATGTACATTGGGAAACCAGATGGAGAACCTCTTAAGTTTTGAGCTTACTATGGCAGAACAAGTAATTTTGCAGGACAGCTATCTACTGTGAGTTCTTAAGGCTCCACCATCATCACTGGAGCAAAAATACCAAGTTTCCTGTTGACAGCAGCAGAGCAGTGTCTGTTTACAGCAATTGGTAATGATTTGCTGTTCCTCTCCTCCTATTTTAGCCACTTCTTCCATCTGCTGCACCACATAGACTTATTGACTGCACTGAGGCTTGTGATGAGGATTTTTTAATGTTTTGCAGAGATGCAAGCAGGGGAAATATAGCCCTAAGAAGTTTATTTGCACCAAGTAAATTGAATTTTGTATGTACCACTATAGGAACTACACTACAAGCAGTAAAGGTGATTAGGACCTCACTTGTTAGAAAAGGAAGAAAATTTACAGTGTATTTGTTACTGCTTGCCAGAACTGTGTTTGATTGTTGCATGCAGTAAGTTAAGCACAGTAGTAACATCACTGTAGTAGTAATGTGAATGCTGTGAGTTTAAGGAAAATGAAGGTGTAGATTTTGTAGCTACAAAAATGCAGATTCTGTAAGGCAGTAAATTACAGAAAGTTAAAAATTACTGTCTAAAATAGATTAAAATAAGAAAAAATGGTAATTTTAAAGGAGCAGGTATTTGGGGATGTGTCTTTCAACACAGCATTGGCCTATTCTGCCAGGCTTCATTAAAGTATGAGCATGCTGGCATTGGCTGCTTTGAAGCAGTCCTCAAAGCCATTTGCTCCTCTGATCAATGGGTTGAGCCGTGCACAAAGAGAAGAGTAATAACCTCTTCTCTTTCTGCACGGCTCAACCCATTGATCAGAGGAGCAAATGGCTTGTGCTGTTGTGAGTCTGCATGAGTCTTGTGCTGTTGAAGTAAAAGTAATTTTGGCCTGGAGAACAACAGTAGTGCAGTTACAATGCAGAAGAGAAGTCTTAACTGAGGATTGGGAGTCCACAGGGATCATAGAATCATAGAATGGTTTAGGTTGGAAAGGACCTTGAAGATCATCGAGTTCCAATCCCCCTGCCATAGGCAGGGACACCTCCCACTAGACCAGGCTGCCCAAGACCACGTCCAGCCTGGCCTTGAACACCTCCAGGGATGGGGCCTCAACAACCTCTCTGGGCAACCTGTTCCAGTGCCTTACCACCCTCAAAGTGAAAAACTTCTTCCTAATGTTCAATCTAAACCTGCCCTCTTCCAGTTTGAAGCCATTCCCCCTTGTCCTATCACTACATGCCCTAGTAAAAAGTCCTTCCCCAGCTCTCCTGTAGGCCCCCTTTAGGTACTGGAAGGCCGCAATAAGATCTCCCCGGAGCCTTCTCTTCTCCAGGCTGAACAACCCCAACTCTTTCAGCCTCTCCTCATAGGAGAGGTGCTCCAGCCCTCAGATCATCCTCGTGGCCCTCCTCTGGACACACTCCAGCAGGTCCATGTCCTTCTTATGTTGGGGACTCCAGAGCTGGACGCAGTACTCCAGGTGGGGGCTCACGAGAGTGGAGTAGAGGGGCAGAATCACCTCCCTCGCCCTGCTGGACACACTTCTTTTGATGCAGCCCAGGATGCGGTTGGCCTTCTGGGCTGCGATTGCACATTGCTGGCTCATGTTGAGCTTCTCATCAGTCAGCACACCCAGGTCCTTCTCCTCAGTGCTGCTCTCCAGCCATTCCCTGCCCAACCTGTAATTGTGCTTGGGATTGCCCCGACCCAGATGTAAGACCTTGCACTTGGCCTTGTTGAACTGCATGAGGTTGGCTTGGGCCCACCTCTCCAGCCTGTCCAGGTCCCTCTGGATGGCATCCCTCCCCTCCAGCGTGTCTACCTCGCCAAACAGCTTGGTATCATCAGCAAACTTGCTGAGGGTGCACTCGACCCCACTGTCCATGTTGCCAACAAAGATATTGAACAGTACAGGTCCCAGCACCGACCCCTGAGGCACGCCACTCGTCACTGGTCTCCACTTGGACATCAAAAATCTGACCAGGGATATTAAGATAAACAAAAAAATCTTTCTTTAAGTATGTCAACGAGAAAAGAAAGACTAGGAAAAATGTGGGCCCTCTCCAGAAGGAAACGCAAGAATTGGTTACCCGGGACAGAGACAGGGCTGAGGTACTCAATGACTTTTTTGCCTCAGTCTTCACTGGCAAGGACTGCAGCCGCACTGCCCATGACACAGAATGCAAAAGCGAGGACTGGGAAAATGGAGAACCGCCCACTGTAGGAAAAGATCAAGTACGAGACCACCTGAGGCACCTGAAGGTGCACCAGTCCATGGGACCTGATGAGATACATCCACGGGTCCTGAGAGAACTGGCAGATGAAGTCGCTAAGCCACTAGCCATCATATTTGAGAAGTCATGGCAGTCTGCTGAGGTTCCTGCCAACTGGAAAAGAGAAAACATAACCCCTATTTTCAAAAAGGGAAATAAGGAAGACCCGGGGAACTATAGGCCAGTCAATCTCACCTCTGTGCCTGGCAAGATCATGGAGCAGATCCTCCTGGAAACTCTGCTGAGGCAGGATAATCTGGAGAAGTATACTTCAAACTGTAACCTTAGTCAGTCCTCATAGACACCAAGGACTGGAGCAGGAGTGTGGACAAGGCATTGCTATTTTACTTGATAGGGGTGTAAGAGATGACTTGTAAATTCTGTGAAACAAATGGTGAGAGATGAAAGGGAGGAGGAGGCACTCCAAACCTCACTGAGGAATGTCTCAAACACTCTCAAGTACCTTGAAATATAGCTGTAGCCAGGGGGTGAATAATGCAGGCCTTATGCTCAAAGAACTGACAAGGCTAACTAACACCTGCTTACTCAGACGGGAAAGAAACTCGCCTGAATCTGGAGGGGAGAAACAGGACAGCATTGCTTTTCATCTGCAAGGACAAGATAACAAGTGTCTGTGTAGTTCTTTGTTTCTTGGGAAGGCTACTATGACTGATGATGACCTTTGCCTCATTATGCACAAAATGCATATTAAAGTTGACACTCCTGCATATGCTAATGAAGATTATCAAGATCGTACTAAACATATATGACTATAGGACTCATCTCTCCACCCAAATCATGCTATAAGTCACCTGGGGGGTGGAAAACCTGAGCACCGTAACCATGGGGTGGGTCATACTGATCCCATGAACATAAAAAGGGGAAAATAAGTGCCCCTAGAGAGATTTTCTTCCCTGGGAGATTTTACAGAGAGGAGCGCTTCTACAAACCAGAGACCCCTGCTGGCTGGACCAATGCTGGAACCAGGACGAGTGATCTCTTTATCTCTCTCTCTCACTCTGTCTCTCCTTCTCTATCCCTCTGTTTCTCTTTTTTCTCTTTTCTTTTAAAGTTGTTAAGTAAGTAATGAAAGGCATACCTTACCACTTGCCATAATTCATTATATAACTGTTGTTAAGTACCACTTGCCATAATTTGTTGTATATCTGTTGCTAAGTAATGCAAGGTGTACCTTACCACCTGCCATAATTTGTTTTACCACTCGCCATAATTTGTTATATACCTAACCATTTATCGTGGACCTAGTTAATACATACATTAATCACTGTGGGAATCTAATAAGCGTTTTTGTATGGACCTTGAGAGTTGTCTCACCTTAGTCCACACCACTAGGGATTTGTGAATCTGAGTCACTTGCCCCCCTTCTCTTCTGAGTGGGGTGTGACAGCAGGAAAGTAAGCCACTGTTCCCCTTTGGGTTTGCAAGCTCTTAACAGCCCCTTGGATCTCAGAACAGACAAGCTGTGGGAAGTATACCTCAGTCCCTGTTGTTCCCCCTGCTTTTGCAGGGTGCTCTAACAAAGCCTTCATCACACACAGCCATATCACACACATGCATACACGCAGTGAAAGCAGTGTCAGTGGAGCCGATAGATTTGAAAACAAAAACTCTGTGAAAGAAAAGAAATACTTCTTTTGTAGAGAAGAGTTGCTATTTCAGGCTCTTTGCAAATCCTGAAAGATGCCGCTGCATCATTTACGCTTTACATTTTATAGTTCATTTTTTCTCAACAACTGAGCAAGCTAAGGACATGGTTGTATTGAAATGGAAGCTGTCATGCTGAGATTGTGGGGTGACTCCCTTTGCACAAGTTGTCTACTGGCTGTTCTGTTTCCCATGCCAGCCCATTCAAGGTCTATTCCTTTACAGTTGAGGATGCAGTTGGGTTAAGTGAGCTGGCCCTCCTGCAGACTTTCAAAAACTCTTCCATAGTGTCTTTGCCTGGACTATTCAGGCTAGAACATGAGGTGAAAACATGTCTGCTGTCTAAAGGACAGTCTGCAGGGCACATTTAAGGTCAACAATACGAAATGAAAAACGGAAAATTGATATTTACAGACCATTAGACTCTTTGGGAGGATAGTGGTAGCACAGAACTAATTAGAATTCTTATTAGTTTGCCAAAATAGGGGATATATTAATAGTCATCTGCTTCCTCCAGAGTCAGTTTGAGAGGCTGGAGAAGTAAAGACTTACTGATAACATATCTCCTGTAATGCCTTTTATCTCAGAAAGAGATGTGAAAAATAACTTCTATCCTTCCGTTATTGTGGTTGGTGACTTCAGCTGCTGGAGTTAACTCGGCATGATTGGAAAGCTGTCCTGCAGCAGGTGGTGAAAGCCATGCTATGAGGTGAAAAGATTCAGATGCAGCTTAGATATGAAACACTACTTTCACTGTACTTCCCAATGGCAAATAAGGCTAAAGCAAAGTGCACCATCTCTGCTGTCTTTTTACAGCTGTGTTGTGTGTATACAAACAATAAACAACTCCAGCCTATCAGTGGAAGACTTTCAGACTAGATGTAAGAAAGAAATTTTTTACAATGGGGGTAATAAAACACTGGAACAGGTTGCCCAGGGAGGAGGTAGATGCCCCACACCCGGAAAAATTCAAGATTAGGTTGGACGGGGCTCTGAGCAACCTGATCTAGTTGAAGATGTCCCTGCTCATTTCAGGGAGGTTGGACTGGGCGACCTTTAAAGGTCCCTTCCAACCCAAACTATTCTATGATTCTATGTAACTGGTCTGCAAAGCAGTGCAGTCAGATTCATTCGGCAAGCATAACCACTGCCCCAGAGCCACAGAGCCATAATCTGGCTACAAGTAAAATACATGGTTTAGGGTGTGGGTTTTTTTTTTTGTTTTCCTGGCTTTTCCAAGGTCGTAATTGCTTTTTATTTTGACAGTCTTTGACCTGGAGCAGGGCTTCTTTCAGTAAGATAGTGTAATCTGTTTTTCAAAACTCATAGCATCGAAGCAGCATGAGGGCAGCAGAGGTTTTGTTCTGGTGTCAAGTCCACTCTTAAGGCAGACTCCCTGAGCAGTACAGACAGAAGTGGTCAATGAAGAGCCTGCTTGAGGGCAATGAAGCTTTGCATTGTGTGAAAACAAACATAAACAGAATAAACATAGCTTTTTATCCAATTGCTACACTTTTTATTGCAAAGAATTAATTTGAAACTATATGTCGTGATTTAACCCCAGCCAGCAACTAGGAACACACTCACTCCCCACTCCCCCCAGTAGGATAAGGAGAAGAGGGAGAAAAAGGAAAAAAAACTCATGGGTTGAGACAAAGTTAAATAGAACAGTAATGGAAGAGAAAATAATAATCATGCTAAGAGAATATACAAAATTGTGATGCAATACAATTGCTCATCTACCCCATCCCAAGCAGCAATCGCGGATTCCTGCCTCCCAGCCAAACCTCTTTATATACTGAGCATGATGTCTATGGTAAGGAATATTCCTTTAGCCAGCTTGTCCTGTCTATGCTCTGCATCAGCTTCTACGGGAAGCTGAAAAAGTCCTTGACTTAATATAAGCATTACCTAGCAACAACTAAAACAATGTGTTATCAAAGTTATTCTCATACTAAATCCAAAACACAGCAGCTGCTAGGAAGAAAATTAACTCTATCCCAGCTGAAACCAGCTGTCCACTCCCTCAGTATACAACCATCTCATAGTTGGACAGAATGAGGGTTCAAATTGAAAACAAGCTGTGTGTTAAGGTGCTTGCATAGCAGCCCTGATTTTTCTCAGGACCAAAGACTGTATTTGAAGAAAGGAAACTAATGAAATTTAGCATATGTGTTAGGAAGCTCAGACTGTATTACAAAATACTTCAGTCATCAGACTCAAAACTTCTCCGTTTTCATAGGAGCCTCTTTAACAGGTTTATGGTCCTCTGGCACCTCTCAAGCTGTGAGTCTTGTGTCTATCTTCCTCCTCTATTAGAACTGCTGAGAAAATAATTTTTTTGTCATTAAAATTCTGAGGAAATGATCTTTTTTTTTTAATTGCTTCAATATGAAATAATAAAGTATGCAGAGTTTAGGTGGGAAGTGACCTTTAAAGGTCATCTAGTCATCCCCCTGCCATGGGTGGGGACACCTCCCACTAGACCAGGTTGTTCAAAGCCCCATCCAATCTGACCTTCCAATGATGGAGCATCCACAACTTCTCTGGGCAACCTCCTCCAGTGCCTCACCACCCTCACAGTAAAGAATTTCTTCCTTATAGCCAATTTAAATCTTCGCTTTTTGAGTTTAAAACCGTTGCCCCTTGTTCTGTCACTACAGGCCCTGGTAAAACACCTCTCTCCAAATTTCTTATAAGCTCAGTCAGCATTGATCTGGCACACTAAGGTCTCCTCGAAGCCTTCTCTTCTCCAGGCTGAACAACCTCAACTCTCTGAGCCTACCTTCATAGGAGAGGTGCTCCAGCCCTCTTATCTTCATGGCCCTCCTCTAGACCTGCTCAAACAGGCCCATGTCTGTCTTGTGCTTGGGGCCTCAGAGCTGGAGGCAGTACACCAGGTGGGACCTCACCATAACATGGTAGAGTGGCAGAATCACCTCTCTTGATCTGCTGGCCACGCTTCATTTGATTCAGCCCAGGATGCGGTTGGCTCTCTGGGCTGTAAGTGCACATTGCTGACTCATGTCTAATTTTTCATCCACCAGGTATCCCCAAGTCCTTCTATACTGGCTGCTCTCAATCCATTCACCCCCCCCATTCTATACTGATACTGCTGATTATCACGACCCACATGCAGGACCTTGCACTTGGCCTTGTTGAACTTCATGAGGTTCACATGGGTCCACTCCTCCAGCTTGTCAGGGCCACCCTGAATGGCATCCCTTCCCTCAAGCATATCAAGTGACACCACTCAGCTTGGTGTCATCTGCTAACTTGTAGACTGTGTGCTCAGTCTCACTGTCTATGTCATTAATAAAGATATTGAACAGTAACGGTCACAGTACAGACCCCTGAGGGACACCACTTGTTACTGATCTCCCTTTGGACATTGAGCGTTTGACTGCAGCTTTTTGGCTGCAGCCAGCCAGCCAATTCCTTGTCCGTCAAATCCATTTGTCTCCAATTTAGTGTCAATGATGTTGTGTGGGACTGTGTAAAGGCCTTACAGAAGTCAGGGTAGATGCCATCAGTTGCTCTTCCCTAACCCGCCAAAAGAGTCGCTCCATCGTAGAAGGCCACGAGGTTGGTCAGACATGATTTGCTCTTTGTGAAGTCCCTATTGGCTGTCTCTAACCCCTTCATCCATGTGCCTTGACATAACTTCCAGTAATATCTGTTCCATGATCTTACCAGGCACCAAGGTGAGGCTGACAGGTCAGTAGTTTCCAGGGTCCCCCTTTTTACTCTTTTAAAAATGGATGTGATGTTTCTGTTTTTCCAGTCACTGAGGGCTTCACCTCACTGCCATGACTTTTCAAATATGATGGAAAGCATCTTAGTGACTACATCAGTCAATTCCCTCAAGACCCCGGGAGGCATCCAGTCAGGTCTTGTGAACTTGTGTACATTCAGGTTCCTCAGGTGGTCTCAAACCTGATCTTTTCCTATGATGGGTGGGACTTCATTCCCCCAGTCCCTGACTTGAGGGAAATGGGAAGAGCAATTGACAGTGAAAAATGGGGCAAAAAGAGCTGCCGAGTACCTCAACCTGTCAGTTATCACCATCCCTTGTCTCATTTATCAGGGATTTACAATTGCCTTTGTCTTCCTTTTCTGATTAATATACATGTAGAAGACCTTCCTACCATTCTTCACATTCCTTGCCAAATTTATCTCCACCTTAGCCTTCCTGATCCCATCCCCACACTCCTGGGCAGTATCCCTATATTCTTCTCAGGATGTATGTCCTGCCTCCAGTGCCTATGCTTTTCCCTCTTGTGTTTCAGTTTGACCAGAAGACTCAGTGATGCTGGTCTCCTGCCTTGTTTGCCTGGTTTCTTACAGATGGGAATCAAGAGTGTTTGTGCTCTAATAAAAATGTATTCAAATAGCTGCCAGTTCTCTCCTGCTCCTTTATCCCTGAGGGAAGTTTCCCAGAGGATCCCATCTGCCAGTTGCTTAAGCAACTGAAAGTTCGCTTTCCTAAGATTTAGAGCCTTGACTATACTTTACACCTAGCCTATATTCCTCAAGATCACAAAATCCACTAGGGCATGATCACTGCAGCACAGGCTACCACGCATCTTGACCTTTCCAATAAGTTCCCCTGCATTGTGTCCTCTCCTGGCGACAAGAAGTCTAATAATACATCTCCTTTGGTTGGGCTTTCTGTCACCCAGATTAGGAAGTTTTCCCCAGTGCACTCCAATAGTCTCTTATACTGCTTCCAGCTTTCTGGGCCACTTTACCAGCAAATGCCAGGGTTGTTGAATTCCCCTACCAGAGGGGAATGTGAGCACAATGCTTCTTTTAGTTGAAGTGAAAACGCTTCACCAACATCTTCCCCTTGATTGGATGGCCTGTATTAAACAAGCAGGAGGTTTCCTTTGTTGGCTTTGTCTCTAATAATTTTCACCCATAAGCTCTTGACTTGCACATTGCTGGATTTCAAAGAAAGCTCTGTGCAATCAAGCCATTTTTTAACATAGATGGCAACACCTCCACCTTTCTTTCCTTCATTGACTGTCCCTCACAAACAGTTTATAGCCATTGACTGCAGCACCTCAACCATGTGATTCATCCCAGTAAGTTTCAGTGACAGTGAAACTTGTGATCTTAGCTTTCCAGTCGCTCTATATCATGCATTGGCATAGAGACCCTTGAGTTCTACTGTCTACTCTCTCATCTTTTTTGTGGAACTTTTTTGGAGGGTTGAGGGCCATTCCTCACTATTCTAGTAGATGCACTCATCCACTATGTTGTTTGTGAGTACACAAGTGCCATGGTTTTGTGTCCCACCCCCCAAGTTAATTAGTTTAAGAAGTTTTAAAGGAGTTGATTTGTAAGTGTTGAAAGCCAATGTATGATTTTTTAGTACCTCAGATTGGCAACACTACTTCATTTCACCAAAGGTTTTGACCTCAGAAGAGTCTCTCTTAGGTATATAATGTGTTTCTTTAGGAAAATACTGATTTTCAGTACCGCTTATATCATGTAGTCCTGGCACAGTGTATCTGTGTAACAGAAATATTGTGATGCTTGTTTTTTTCTGAAATTTCTGGATTTTGGAATTTAATGATAAAATGAGAGTCTTTTATTTCTCATTAGGGGAAAGATAAAATTTCCAGCTCCTACAGAGAGAAAAGGGTGTTGCAAAACCTTACCTTCCATTCCAGGAGTTTGTTCCAGATGGCATCAATATAGAAACAATGCAGTAAGATTTAGTGGAATCACATTGCAGTTAACTGTACACTCATTGTCCTAACCAGTTGTATTTCTCTAAAACCTTCTACACTGAAGGTAATAGAAATTTTATAAAATACCAGGTATTACATTGCACCTACTAAAATTTCAGAAGGTACCAAGGCTCTAGCAAAATTATCTTTTGCAAACAGAAGTCATTAATATCTTGGTAAAAGGATTTTCTCCTTCTGTGTGTGCATGCATGTGTATTTATGGATATACATTTACTACGAATAAAATATAAAATGAAACCCCAACTGTAAAAAAACTATACCCCATAGTAAAACAAGTACCCCATAGAAAAAGAATGATAGAGTTAAGTAATTTATACAGCTTCTATATCATCTGATTAGGGCAATACCATCTCATCTCTCAGTGTCTAGCAAAGATCTATCTGGGGATAGACAAAAGCAGGCTGACTGAGGCCCATAACTTTGTCATGACAAATAGCAAGTAAGGAAGAAAGTAGAGCAAGTGGAAGAAAGATCATTGATGCTTTTGCCTAGGTTTATATCAGCCAAAATTTACTACCGTCTTCACTCTGGCTGCCTGAGATCAAGTCATCGTGAAACCATCTGACTGGCATGAATTCTTTGCAGTTGCACTGAAGACATACAGTTAATGTTAAGCCCAGCTTTGAAGATTACAGTGAAGACCCCTAAACAGACCTATAAAGGACTTTTTATGCTGGCATTAAATTCCCTATGGATATTTTTGCTGTAAAAAACACCACATCATTTTTTTTCTTCTTTCAAATATTGGTGATAAGTATAATGCTTGTCAGAGGGGTCTGTGACAGTCAAGGGAAAAGAGCAAGAAGCTAGAAAAGATACAAGCCTATGTCAGAATTGCTTCCTTATGTAACATCAATGCTATTGCTGTCATGCTTTTAGACACCATCCTGACATACAATATTGAGAGGTGAGGAATATGGCGGGAGAGGCAGTGAGAATTGCCAACAATAAAATGCAATTGTCCTGAAGGACAATGTCAGGGGGCCCTAATGGTGACATATACAAAATTACTAGCATATTTGTAATTTTTTTTGGTGTTAAAAATATCCCCACACTCAAAAGCTTCAGTCCAGTGTGTGTGGATAAAACAAACAATTTGTTTGTTTATTTATTCCTTGCAAAGGAATGCAATTAGGCCTTCAGGCAGCAACTATGCTGCTTAAACTTGCACACTGTACTTAATGCTACTGGGAAATTAAGTCCAGAGGTCAAAGAGTATATATGTGTATGTGTGGATAGCATGAAGCAGAGCAGATTGTGGTGCCCAAGTAAGACTGTTGGCACAGCTTTGAGATACAATGGTGCTAATTCAAGTAAGCTGTAGGTAATAGTTTCTTTCTGAAATTGAATTAACCTTGAAATGCTTGATTTTTGCATTGCATTTGCATAAGACACTAATGACTCTCAGCAGCTTTGTGAAGGAAGGTGTTTCAGGTGCCAGCTCTAGACCTCCATCTAGATCTTCTGTCAGGACTCATTTCTCCTAATGTAGAACAGCCTATCCTGGTGGAACAAGGCAGAACAAATCAGATCGCCAAATATTGGAACTTCTTGATGAATTTTCATTTAGCATTTATGTAATAGTTCAGCTCCTCCTGCTGTATCTGTGAGAAGAGAGACATTACCTCTTAATTACAAATAACTTATCTTGGCCTGTGGTTTAGGTTTTGCGCTGTTGCATTAGCAGATATGCAAGGCATATTTGTCTTTGATTACATAAAAATCTGATCGATATTTTTCCCAAATTCATTATTTTATGTGGTGGTGGTGTTTTGAAACTAAGATCTTCAGTGAAAACATGGGTTTGAAATGAGAATACAGTTTTATAAGCAGACTAGAAATTGTGGAGGTTTTGTGTGACTTTCAAATGTGCAAAGTGATAGGGACAACATTTTTTCCACAGAATGGTTCTCTTTAACCCAGTGTGCACTGATTACATAAAGGATGTGAGTTCTGTTCCTGGTTATGTTAACATTGGGCTTTTTGATTTAATTAGGTTTGATAGGAGAACTCTCTGAGAAGCAGTATCAAATATGCCTTTGTGTTATGGGCACTAAAGTTACAGCCATTGAGGGAGAGAGGTGAAAGAAATTTGAAAGTATTTTTGTCCCCTGCAAATTGTAGTATCTGATCTACATCTTTTCCAATTCTAAATAAATTAGATTACCTTGTCTCCACTGGAATATGTAGGATCGTGCCCTTGCTGTATTGCCTAAGTAAATAAGCTTTCTAAATCATCCAGTAAAATCCACTTTGCACTGTGTTGATGTGCAGTTGGACTGAGATATTAGGTCCATATTGCCCTGGCTTTTATATCTGGGGAGAGAATTGATGTGAGGGAGAGCTTCAGAAAAGTTACAGGTCTCTCAGGACAAGATCCAAAATACACCTTAGGATCTGGACCAAATATCACTCCAGCACAGAGTCTACACGGATATGCAGGCAAACACAGCTTCCCATCTGCTGGGTGCCTGAGTTCTCTGGCTGACACCTATAGAGATATAAGACAGAAAATCAGATTAAACCTTTTCTTGTTCCTGGCTTGCATTGTAAAACTCTACCATCAGGACTAATTTTCAATTAAAAAATTGTTCAAATTTATGTCACAAAAGATTCTAGCTTTCCGTAGAAAATGCAGAAGATTCTGTTTCTGACAAAAAATTTAATGACCATAATTATTATCTGCATTTTAATAGTAAGAAAGTAGGGGGTATCAACTCTGAAGTGATGCTGGGAGTTACTATACATGTGTCTTATGCACAGTTGTCCTTGTAAGCCAGACTTTCCCATGATGTATCATGAGATAGAGAGTTGAAAGGAAGAAATTAGATTATGATATGTCATGGGAGACTAAATCTAACCATGGAGACCAAAGCTCCTGTGAAGCTCCTTGTAGTATTTCAGAAAAAATTGATGTGGAAATTAGCTGAAACAGTCAGTGTTTTCTTTTCTCAGCCTCGTGATTGGCAGGGCAGGGGTGTTTAGCAATGAGAGGGGCTAAGAACAAGGTCTGCTATGTGTTTCAATCATCCTGCTATCACAGAGAGGACCTCTGAAATATCCAAGTCATGGACAACAGCCAGAACTGAAATGTCCAGTGAAGGGATCACATTGTTTGCTAAAAATGAAAGCCTTTTGTCACTGCCATAATCGCCAATGTAATTGAAATTGGCCTGGCTCTCTTTAGTCCTTATAGATTTCTTCACTCCTCATGTCTAAATTGCTGATTTTGCCTTTTGCACTAAAGCTAAAGGCACGTTGAACCTTGCACTTTGCACAGTGAGTTATGAGGCATTTTAAATTGGGGTGTATTGAGGGATAGTTTACCTCTGGCTCTCACAGATTTGATCTGAGATTTGTTCCATAAGCTGCAGCAAAGTGACAAATTTGCAATTTAAAAGGATTGAGTTATATTTGTGTTCTGACATGCCCTCAACTGTGACTGAGAAATGTTTTATCTCCAGCACTTGCACTTTGCTCTGAGATTTGCAGCTTTTAAAGGGGACCGAAATTGCTCTGCACTTGTAGCTTTTCTCTGATAAATGGCTTGAGTTTCTGAGACCTTAGATGAGTGCTACAGTGAGGAAACATTAGAAATTAATAATACGTGGCTCTCTGAGGAACAAATAAGATGCTGAAATCTTTTTATTCAATATGCGCTAATAGAAATAGTCACCTAGAAAGAGAAATGAAGAACAACCTTAATTTGAGGCATGGCGTGCTAGCAAGATCCTTCAGTCTGCCATCTCAGTGGAGGTAGATGATGGAGATCCATGTGGCAGCAAAGACTGTTGATGTGTTAGAAACCACAGAAGTGCCTGAGAATGCTCACATAGGAATTAGGACTTCTCCCCCCAAAGAGGTAGTGAGATTAATAGCCTAATTGAAGTGCATCTACACGAATGCACACAGTATGGGCAACAAACAGGAAGCCATTGTGCAGCAGGAAAACTATGATATAGAAACATGGTGGGATGACTCACACAGCTGGAGTTCTCTAATGGGTAGCTATAAACTCTTCAGGAGGGATACGCAAGGAAGGAGAGGTGGTCGTGTAACCCTGTATGTGAGGGAGAGTTTTGATTGTCTAGAGCTTAATGATGGTGATGATAGGGTTGAGTGTTTATGGGTAAGCATCAGGGCGAAGGCCAACAAGGCAGATGTCATGGTGGGAGTCTGTTATAGACCACCCAACCAGGATGAAGAGGCAGAAAAAAGTATTCTATAAGCAGCTGGGAGAAGTGTCACAATTGCTAGCCCTCATTCTCATGAGGGACTTCAACTTACCAGATGTCTGCTGGAAATACAATACAGCAGAAACAGTCTAGGAGGTTCCTGGAGTGTATGGAAGATAACTTCTGACAGAGTGATGAGTGAGCCAACTGAGGAAGGCATCCCACTGGAACTGTTGTTTGCAATCAGAGAAGGCGTTGTGAGTGATATGATGGTTGGAGGTCATCTTCAGCATAGTGATCATGAAATGATAGAGTTTTCGATTCTCAGAGAAGTAAGGATGGGGGGGGGGGGGCTAGTGGAACTGCTATGTTGGACTTCTGGAGGGCAGACTTCAGCCTGTTTAGGATACCCGTTGACAAAGTCCCTTCTGAAGCAGTCCTTGAAGGGAAAAGGATTCAAGGAAGGCTGGACATTCTTCAAAATTATAATCTTAAAGTTTCAGGAGCAGGCTGTCCCTGTGTACCAAAAGATGAGCTGGTGGGGAGGAAGACCAGCCTGGATGAACACAGAGCTTTTGCTGGAACTCAGAGAAAAAAGGAGAGTTTATGAACTTTGGAAGAAAGGGCAGGCAACTCAGGAGGACTATGAGGACGTTATGAGATTATGCAGGGAGAAAATTAGAAGGGCCAAACCCCCAGCCAGAATTTAATCAGACTACTGCCATAAAGGACATTAAAAAACATTTCTATAAATACATTAGAAACAAAGAGACGGCTAAAGAGAACCACTATCCTTTGATGGATGAGGGGGAAATGTAGTAGCAAAGGATGAGGAAAAGGATGAGGTATTTAGTGCCTTCTTTGCCTCAGTCTTTAATAGTAAGACCAGTTGTTCCCAGGGTACCTAGACCCCTGAGCTGGAAGACAGGGTTGGAGAGCAGAATGAAGCCCAGGATATGGAGAAGGCTGAGGTACTCAATGGTAGACACACTGTGGAGAAGAAACGCCATCCAGAGGGACCTGGACAGGCTGGACAGTTGGGTCCATGCAAACCTCATGGTCCTGCACATGGGTCAGGACAATCCCAAGCGTAAATACAGGCTGGGCAAAGAATGGATTGAGGACAGCCCTGAGGAGAGGGACTTGGGGGTGTTGGTTGATGAGAAACTCAGCATGAGCTGGCTATGTGCGATCACATCCCAGAAAGCCAACCATATCCTGGGCTGCATCAAAAGAAGCGTGGCCAGCAGGGAGAGGGAGGTGATTCTGCTCCTCTACTCCACTCTCGTGAGACCCCACCTTGAGTACTGCTTCCAGCTCTGGGGCTCCCAACATAAGAAGGACATGGACCTGCTGGAGCGGGTCCAGAGGAGGACCACGAAGATGATCAGAGGTCTGGAGCACCTCTCCTATGAAGACAGGCTGAGAGAGTTGGGGTTGTTCAGCCTGGAGAAGAGAAGACTCTGGGGAGACCTTATAGCAGCCTTAAAAGGGCCTGCAGGAAAGAGAGGGAGGAACTCTTTATCAGGGAGTTTAGAGATAGTACAAGGGGTAATGGTTTTAAACTGAAAGATCATAGATTCAGATTACGTATGTCCTGGTTCTAGCAGGGAAAGGGTTCATTTTCCCAAGAATCTGGCATGGGACACAGGTATTCCATACCATGTGATGCCATGCCCAGTCTATAGGTGGGAGCTGGCTAGGGGAGTGGGCAGGAAGTCACTGCTTGGGAGCGGGCTGGGGCTTCCCGGATCTGGTTGGTGAGCAACCAAACCACAACAACATATTAGGAAGAAATTCTTTACTGTGAGGGTGGTGAGGCACTGGAACAGGTTGCCCAAAGAGGTTGTGGATGCACCATCCATGGAATTGTCCAAGGGCAGTTTGAATGGGGCTTTGGGCAACCTAGTCTAGTGGAAGGTGTCCCTGCCCATGGCAGGGGGGTTAGAACTAGATGATCTTTAAGGTCCCTTCCAACTCTAACCATCTATGATTCTATGATTCTATGATTCTCTCTACAACTACCTGTAAGGAGGTGGTAGCGAGGTGGGTGTCAGTCTCTTTCATAAGTGACAAGTGATAGGACAAGATGAAATAGCCTTTAAGTTGCACCAGGGGAGGTTTAGATTGGATATTAAGAAAAATTTCTTCACTGAAAGGGTTATCAAGCTTTGGAACAGACTTCCCAGGGAAGTTGTTGAGTCACCGTCCTTGCAGGTGTTTAAAAGATATGTAGGTGTGGCACTTACGGACATGGTTTAGTGGTAGACTTGGTGGTGCTAGGTTAGCGGTTGTAATCAATGATCTTAAAGGTCTTTTCCAACATAAATGTTTCTATGATTCTATGATTCTAATTGTCAGCAGTCTCCATTTTTTTAAATCTAGAGCTTGTTCGTGCTTCCATAATTTATTTTGATAAGACGATGACTGTGTGTTGGTTTTAGCTGAGATAATTTTCTTCATAGTAGCTAGTATGTTGCTATGTTTTGGATTTGTGCTGAAAACAGTGTTGATAACACAGGGATATTTTAGTTACTGCTGAGCAGTGTTTACACAAGGTCAGGGCCTTCTCTGCCTCTCACCCCACCCCACCTGCTAGTAGGCTGGGGGTGCACAAGAAGTTGGGAAGGGGACACAGCTTGGACACCTGACCAAAGAGATATTCCATACCATATGGAATATGGTATGGCTCAGCATATAAAGCTGGAGAAGATAGCAGGCGACATTCAGAGTTATGGTGTTTGTCTTCCTAAGTAAGTGTTACACGTGATTGAGCCCTGCTTTCCTGGAGATGACTGAACACCTGCCTGCCAATGGGAACTAGTGAATGAATTCCTTCTTTTGCTTTGCTTGCATGTGCAGCTTTTGCCTCACTTATTAAACTGTCTTTGTCTCAACCCATGAGTTTTCTCACTTTTACTCTTCTGATTCTCTCCCCCATCCCACCAGGAGGGAAATGAGTGAGTGTGTGGTGCTTAGTTGCCAACTGGGTTTAAACCACAATAGAGTGGTATTAATTCAAAACCAACTGAATCTCATAATGATTTTACTATAATAAATCAAGATTTGCTGGTCAATATTTCAGGAGCTATATGTCTCAGATTACTTTGTAAATATGCACAGAGGAAATAATGACATAGACTACAGAAGGTGTTAAACGGCACCCAGAAAATATTTGTGTAATTCTGCCACAACACTAAAAGACCAGAAAATCATGAGGATGTTCTTCTTGATGAGTCTGCATGTAGTAATGAATGTGTCTTCTTTTACACTAGACATAGCACACAACATTTAGAGAAGGCAATGTAGTGTTTAATGGAGGATGTAATTAAGGAGAAATAAGTAATTCAGCAATGTTAGTTGCTTGTGTGCACCTTGAAGCTCAGACAAAAATGCACAGGTAATGCAACTTGCTTTTCCCTGTGGTGTTTTCAGGAGCTTAAAATAGCTCTGACTACCATTTTAGGACTTGAAGGCTGCTGCAGGGATACAGGTAATTATCTTACAATTCACACTTTTGATGACCAATTTTGATCAACCTGCAATTACAACAGCAAAATAATTGGTACCTGTTAACAGAAAACAGTGGACCTTTTTTCTAGATTAAAGTCCTTAACATAATACAAAGCCCCTGCTTTGGCAAGTATATGTGGGAATGATCATAAGTTCCGCTTCAGTTTTGGCCAGTTGCCCCTATTAGCTTTCTATATTCAAATAAATACCAAGAGTTGTGATAATTAGGTGGCTTATCCCCACTAATGCTGCAACTTGGGGTTAACTGGGTAGGTGAGGTGATACATCACATAACTAGATATGGTAACAAGGCCTTCATTGTCACTTTGCTAATGAATGCCATAATTACATCCAGAAGACAAGAAACCTCATGCAAGAGGCGGCAGAATTGAAAAGGCCAAAGCAAAAGCCCCATGCGAATCTCCAGTAAAGCTTGGCTGCATTAAACATACACCATAGGAACCATACTGCAAAGATAAGCTGTGTAAATGAAGTAATTTTCAGGCTTCCATGGTTGGGAAGGTTTATCTGAGAAGGACTGTCATCTGTACAGGCACTTCCATGCTGTCTCACAAAATCCTCTTATCTTGGGCAAATCCACTTGCTGCTTTCATGCTTCAGGTTTCCCACATGTAAAATCATGGAGGAGTTCATGTGTTGTGCTATGATGTGTAGGTTCACCAAAGTTTTATACAGACAGCCCCAGACTTTTAAGGAATTTCATCTCTCTGGGAAGTGATCAGGACACCAAAATATGCTGGGTTTTGGTCTGAAGGCAGAAAATACATACAAAGTGTTTATTTTTGGTGACTTCAGTGGTCTGGGTGAACCAAGAACAAGCTGCTCAATGGAATAAGTGGTCAGTGTAAGGAGCAGTGTTGGTGTAGAAAGCAGTGAAGTCTATGACCATCCTATCTGACCTACTCTTTTTTTCAGAGCAAATGCTATTGAGCCTTGCCTTGTGTTTCCAGATTCCTGGAGGTTTTTTAGAAACAATTATGAATCAATGGGATGTGATGAGTCCATCTGAATATGTGGGTCTAGGTTATGGGGAACCTGCTTGGTTTCAGGGAAGCAAAACAAACCACAACTGAAAGTGGCAGTCACCAAAAATAGCTTGAGACCAAGAAAAAGAGAGCAGGGGAGACAGAGGGGCAACTGCAGGAAATTGGAGACATTCATACACAAAGTAATGGGGGGGTTTTGTGGAGATGAAAACGCTAAGAAACAGCACAAAGACAAGATAGGCTTTTCTGTGCTTGGGAGGAAAAGTAGGTCTGGGTATTTTAAACTGAAGACTTGCTTGGGATTTGTAGACTTTCTAGGGTAATTGTGCCATCACAGACAGTTGTGATTCCTTGGAGGGTGTTGGGGGGAACTTTTGCTTTTGGAAGGTAGAAATTCCCAAATTAAATGGATGCTTTAGATTTGATACTAATCAACAGGAAGGACTTTACTGTGAATCCAAAAAGGACAGGAAAGTAGGACAAAAGCAATCATAGGCATTTACTTCATTGCTCTCCTGGTTTGAGGTAGAACAGAACCAATTTTCTTTTCAGTAATTCTATTTTTCAGTTAAGTCTTTTCTAAGGGCACTCTCTGGAATCAGTGGCATATTTTTCAGATAGTGTCTGCTTCTGGTAGTGATAAAGTCTGATGTTTATAGTTAATACCAAGGAATGGTATGCAGAGATGTTCTTGCTTATACTTGTAACAGCCAAGGTCAGCTAACTTTGTTATGTACCAAGTTGGAGGGCCAGAAGCGGAAGAGTGTAAAGGGGTCTTGCATCTGTGGGGAGGAGCGGACAGGACAGGTGACCAAAAACTGACCAATGGGGTATTCCATCCTATGTGCGTCATGCTCAGTATAAAAGCTGAGGGATCAAAGAGGTCAGCCTCTTTTCTTCAGTGGTCAGCATCCAAGGAGGACTCTGTCTGTTCATCTGCCTTTGATCGCAATCTGTGCGTTCCCAAATCCGGTACCTGTCCATCGTTGAGTTCAGTCTCGGGCTTTCCTAGTGCTCGCTGGTGAAGTGTTCGTCATCCTGGGAGCTTGATATTGGTTTTGTATATACTGTATATATTTCATTATTTTCTTATTAGTGTTATTATCTTTTCTTTCTATTATTAATATTTCACTGAAGTAGCTTTAGTTTCCTTATCAACCCATACATCTCTCTCCCTTATTCTCTCTACGAAAGGATCACAGCAGAAAGCTGTTGCACAGAATGGAGTTTCTATTAGCAAGGAACACTAAATGTTATAGAGTCATATTGGGAATTAGAGAAAAGCAAGCTCAAACATGGGACAGGAAAACTTCTAAGGCTTTCAATAACTGTTTTTTGCTCATCAAGGATGGACTAAGAATCCTTCATCTTGCCTCAAAAGAGGATTGGACTTGGAAGATCCTTGCAACTTCTTTTACAGCTCATCTTTCTCTGATCTATGTCACAAGGCAAATAAGGATTTTTGCTATTGAATCACAATGTAGCAGTAATTATACCCCCATCCTTTTTACAAATGAAGTCTATAATGACTTTTAAAAACATTTATTTGATTCTGAAGATAGTATTCGTTGACTGAATAGCAAATTTCTGAAAGCATAAATCAGTATGCTCAGTAAAAGACCCATATTTTTGAGGGAGGGCAGGACTCAAAGTTTTGAATAGAAAACACTGATTAAGTTAGATGTGAATGTGAATTGATGCTTGTTGCTGCTTGTCAGCGATTGTGTTACAACTGGCTGCCATTCACCCATTTCCAAATGTGCTTCAGAACACAAAGTCCTGATGGTGCCCAGCTTGAATTCACAGTGGAAGAAAGTGTGTACTCCAAACCTTGAATTCCTCCTGCTGAGATCACTGGGTTATTTAATACTGCTTCTGTACACATTGCTGCATCATTTGATCCTTTCCATGGCATCCTTTAACAAATAACTTCTCTTGGTAACTATGACAAAAACAAATATCCGCTGGCTTGCCATTCATGTGTTTTCAGTTATCTGGATGATACTAAATTATGTCTGTATTAGCCCTCCTCTCTGTGCCTATTTTCCTACTTTGAAGAAGCATCTTTTCCGTCTTCTTGGGTGCTTTTGTGTCTAAATGCCTAAATATGTCTAATCTTGTAACCCAATGATAAAGATTTTCATTCATAACTAGTCATAAAATTGCAGTTTCTTAACAGAATGTGAATTTCATTTTGGATCTTTCCCCCCATGCTTAGGATTTCTTTTTACGGACTCAGGTTTAATAAATCTCTCTTTAGTGCTAATTCTGGTTTACATAATATCCCTTTTACAAACATGAGACAATCAGTAACATTCCACAATAAGGAATGAAGGGCAGCCTTGACTCTGCTGCAGTTCTCCCTTATAAACCTCTTGGTTGATACTCATCCTTCACTATTTCTTCAAATAAGACCTGCAGCAGCAAGCTTTCACTGTCAAAGCTTTATTACCAAGTAGGGGTGATTTTCTTTATGAGTTTGGGGTTGGGGGGGGGGGGGGTTTGGGTTTGGGGATTTTTTTCTTTTTAAGAAAGCTGCTTGCCAGTTTTTTTGCCTTGATATTTCACAAGAAAATCAGCATTTAAATATTTTTTTTGCTTAAAATCTCCAATACAAAGAAGCTTAAGCAATTGAACCTGTAATTCAAGCAACAAGATAAAATGAAAATATTTATTGAGGGACAGGCTAACGGAATACGGAATTTGGAATATGGCTTGTCAGTGCAGAATCTTATAAGTATTTCAGTTTCGGGGCTGAAGTGCTTTGGAGGTATAAAGTCATTCTGCAGCAGTAAAAAACTCTGAAAGCATCCCAGCCAGGTAAACTAGGGCTGTGAGTTGATTTGTATAAATGAAGAAGCCTAAAATAGCTGCAGTCATTGTATCAGCTTAATTACTGAGATAAACAGTTTTTTAAATGCTCATGTACATGTTCACACATACAGATGTATCATACAGACACTCATATTTTACTCAACAGAAGATATTTACAAATGTTGATAATTAAATGGAATGCATATAAAAGTGCTACACAGCAAGGATAGTTGGATAAACTTTGATACCAAAGTGAGGCAATCTAAGAATGGCCTGAGTTCTTGAGATAGTTCCTCTCTTCACTGCATCAAAATTGTTCTTTTCATTTCATTACAACTTATTTTTCTCCCAAGTGTAGCATATGTATTATGTTTCATTGAGTTTTTTAAGTGTGAGAAGATTGAAGTGTTTTATACTATTAAGGTAATTTGAATCAAAGGAAAAGCAAAGAATACCTGTTATGGTTTGAGGAACCCACGACAATTTATTGTCATTTAGACAATTATTGCAAATGACCCCTCCCCACAGAGGAATGGGAATCGGGAAAAAACAAGGAATCTCGAGGGTGGAAATACAAACAGAATTAATAGAATAAGACTAAATAATTAACATTAATAATGCTAAAGAACCAGTATTGATCCCAATACCAATATAAAATATTCAAAGATTATACTTAGCCAGTAGGAAGCTGTGCACTCCCAGCAGCGGACTGCAAATGTCAGACACTGTGGTCGCTACTGCTTTGAGAGGAAGGGAAGGCCTCAGGAGTCTGGCAAGAGGGCAAGATCTCAGGATCTCAGCCATCAAGGAAGAGATAGAACTTCTCAGCAAAGTTTCTAATTTATATTGAATATGATGTTTATGGTATCAAATAATCCCGTCAGCCAACTTGGGTCAAGTGCCTGGGTCTCACTCCTCCTCATCCCTGCCCCTGGCTAGCTCAAAAACACTGAGACCTCGAAACCTACATCCCATAGCTGGCTATAAAGTAAATATTTTCAAAAATTCAGACAATAGAGTCTTCTAAAAGTGCAGTTTTCTCAAGCATTAGAAGAGAAATTAGTCCTGTGTTGCTCAAACCAGGACAATACCTTAAGAGACGTTTCATATATTTTAGCTTGGAGTCTAATTTGCAGGTTTACTTAGAAATTCTCAGAAAAAGAATTCTGTCCTCAGAGAGTAAGTTCTGTAAAGCTGAAGGATATGCACTTTGTTATATATCAGTAATACAGTGGCAAGAACACTCCCTGTGGCAAGTACAAAACTGAATTTGGGCCCAGCTAGGGAGTTGGCAAGAGTACCTTCACAGTGAAACCTTCATGGGAGTAGGCTAATCTGGGTGTCCAAGGAGACTTTTTTCCTTACTATATGCAGTCAATTTCTATCCTTACAATCAATGCCAGTGTGAGTGGCCATATGACTTTACACTGTCTATCTTGTATCTGTTTGCTTCAGATTCTCTGGACATTCTTAGTCCTCTGAGATTATTTCATAAATGAAATTCCCAACTGCTGCTTCTGCAAAGCCTGCACCAGCATTACAAGTTTCTCATTGCAGCTCTTCTTCCATAGCTTGGCAGATTCTTCTCCTATAGGTATCTCATGCTCTGACTCCCATGAGCATCTAAATTATTTCTTACTTTTTAATAAGCCTTCCCAAATGCCTTTAACTCTTATTGCTATTTGATCTAGACTTATTGCTACTATAATTATTGATTATAGATTTTTCTCACATATTTGCAATCTGGATTATTATCAAACACTTAAATTAGAACGACTTCTCAACAGCTTCTAGAAGTGTGAAAACAATAAAAGTGAGTCAGAGGAAATAAGGCAAAAAAAGATAGTGACTTTTATGTGCACAGGGGTTGCGAACAGCAGCTGCCATTCATAGTGACAGGCAGCTGCAATCATACCACATTTTATGCTAGTTACACATGTTGATGTCTTGCAGCTCATTATAGATTTTAATGTTTAATTAGGTAAGCAATTCATTACTCATCAGAGATGGGTGAAATCCAGATTTTCTATCCTGTGAGAAATTCCTATATTTCAATGTGGATTTTTGTACCAAATTGCTGTGAAAAAATCATATTGCTCAGAGAAGGGGTACCAGGTTTGTGATATGAGTCCTTGGGAGTGAACCATAGTGGTATGTCCAAATCTACGTCTCATGCTTGAATAGAGAGTGGAGTCTGGATATTGTACTAATATCAGTCTTCAAAACTCATTAGCTATGGGAGCTAGGAAAGAATGTTTTGCTTCCTATGAACAGGAGTTTAACTTCCGAGTTCATTTATTCTTTTACCTCCATCTGAAGCCTTGTAGTCTGATTGTGGCTGTGACAGAAAGCAGAGTAAGATGATGTTCTCAGGGAACACAAATTATCCAGTGGCTGTCCAGTGGCTGTTTGTTTGCTGTCCTACTTACTTAAAACAGTTACTATATTTGGGGTCAGAAAGGGTCTTTTTGTCCTCTTCAGTAGTTTGAAAGACAGGCCACTTCCTGAGACTCTGAGATTTGCAGTAACAACATCTCTTTTGAGCAAGGTCCAAGGCTGCTGGCGATATCTCAGTTCCTTGTGACCCTTTCCTCTGGTGTACTATGGCTGTGGCTTTTGAAGGTGATGTTTGATGGAATTCCAAGTTGTCTGGTGTCCTGTGTCTGGAGGGACTGGATGAACCAATGATCCTGACAAATGGGCTCTGGTGAAAAACTGAAGCTAAAAATCACCTCTAATAGACGTGGACCAACAGCCCAAGAAACAGAGGGCATGAAGTAATTTCTTCCTGGCTTAGTGTCTCAGCACAAGTGTCTGATGAGCACAAATGACAAGGCAGGAATACAATCACCTACCCAAGTGTAACTACACAGGTGAAACTACCAGTATATTTAACTGAGAAAAAGCAGGGAATATTTCCAGGAGTTCTGGGCCCAGTGAAGCCCTGCCTTGAGGCAGATTTGTGTCCTTGCTCTATCCTATCTGAGTTTTCTGCTATTGATAAACAGTTGAGTTCCCACTGCCTTTCTTCCAGGTGAACATGTTTTCCTCTGTCTGGCTTCCTGTTTTCCATAGAATTTATAGAAACTTTGTATGCTACTTCTCCATCTGTTTGAGTTTGGGCAACTGATTCCAAAGTTACAAGAGAGGGAAAACTGACAGAGTGGAGTCACAGAAGCCCTGTTGCCTGGAGAAAAGGATAAATGGAAAACATTGTGATAGTACCCTTCATCCTCATAGCTATTGCCTCTTGCTCTGAATGTCCATGATGAATAACATGATGCAGCAGGGAAATGGCTAGAGAAGTGCAGGAAAGGCTACCTTCACTGTCAGGCTGTCATACAACAGCCAGACCCATATGCAATGTCAGATAAGATTGATACAAACAATTATTAGAAATTGCTGTATTGAGACATAGCTACCAGCAAATACTTGGGTGTCATTTGGTGACGCAGGTCCAGGTTCTCACCTACGTATATAGGGTGGTAACTTATGGCAAATTGTCAATTCATTTCTGTAGGAGAACATTTTCTGTTTGCATTGGGGTGGTGGTGAGGAAACCACCTTGGTGACCTATGGTGTTTCATATTGGCTAAGTAGAAATAGGGATTTTTGTATATGAATATATATTTGGGATATCAATTACATGATCTATCATGTCAGGATGTTTCCTATGGTTGTATTACTTGGTGTTACTTGGTAATGCTACCATCTTGTTCCTTGCTCTCTGGGATTTTGTGTGATGTCGGTGTTCATACTCTGTCCATTAACATCCAGAAAAGAGGCAGTGATCCAATGGCTGAGACATGCAGTGCCTGCAGCTCTGAATGGATTAATGTGATCGTAGCTGGCACTGCTTCAGAAAATCAGGTATTTGCAGAAAAAGTACAGTATTACACATTCTTTCCTGACCCATTTCTAGTGCTAGCCATTGGCAGCTTTTTTTCCCATTCTTTAGAAGTTCATTTGAATGAACAAATTTGAAAACTGTGACAAATCCAGAAAAATTCCAGCTACCTTTGACAGTCTGCCAAGACTCACAGTCTTAAAAACCTATAAAGCTAATACTGCTCAAAAGTATCCAAGTTTTAAGATACTGAAACAGGATAAGAGCGCAAGTTTGGCCTGGGTTATAGCAGTATTTTAAGCTACTGTTTCACAGCTGCTAACATCCTCCTAGTAAGGACAGTAAGGCTTCTGCATCTGCTTGAGGTATTCAGCTGCAGGTATACTGGAGTGCTCCCAACAGACAATCAGCATTGTATTTAAATTTCCACTGAAAATTAGTTTCTTCCTCTTCACATGCTCCCTCTTGCCACTGAGAAGATTTAGTATTCTTTGAGAGAGAGGAGGAAATTAAATTACTTTGAAAAACTAGATTGATGTACCTAAGGAAAAAAAGACAACTGAAATTCTCAGCTGTTCTCCAAGGTGATTAAATTCTAATTGCAGGAAGTTCCTTGTATTGAACCTGCAGGCTGTGCTAGGATAGGCTTATAAGCTCCAAAAGGGACACACATAGCTGTAGCACACGTATTTATTGCTTTAGGCAGCCCTGTATCAAGTGAGCAGAACTGAATAATGGGAAGGGCTGTCATTGTAATGATTCCTGCTCTCCTTATTATTCCAAAACAATAGGAGACACCCCTGAGATTGTCTCCTGACTTATTGTTTCATTACAGATCCTGAGGAGGGGGTTGGCTACCTTTCATCTGGTGCTACTCATTTCAGATACAGAAATGGCATCCTTAGTTATCCCCATTTCCTATGACATCTGCCTATGCAGCAGATTGGGGGTTGTCTTCTCCCACCGCTACTACTTCCTGGAGCCAGACCTAAGTATGAGCTAGCCTGGAGTGAAATATACACTGCCTTACGCAGGAAAGTCAACCTGCTAGACTCTTAAACCAAGCCTACAACTTGCAGGAGTGACTAGTGTTTCTGAGTGCCTAAAGCCTGATATTATCCCCTGCTTAAGCTTTGTTGTCCTTAGAGAAAAACAGGTTGAGGTTTACCAGTTTCATGAGGAAAAGTGTCAGAACAATGCTATCAACCAAATATCCCAGTCTGCTTTAAAGCTCTCGTTTCTGCTCTACTGAACATAGGATGGTCAGAACAGCTGCCCAAGGTGGTCTTTATTTGCACCAGAATTGTAAGGAAAGATACAGGAGCAGACAAGGAGGAAGACATTTCAGAACCTAATTTATCCTAGAGATACATCCTTTTGTAGCACGTATATGCTTAATTTTGCAACAGGATTGAACTATTGCTAATTCTGTTTTCAGCAAAAACAAACCTAAGATTGCTGCCATTCAAGTTTGCCTGCTAACACTTATGAGAACCTAAGAAGTCTATTGGGTCATTTGCAAGAGTACCCATTAATTTCTCTGGCTTTTCAAGGCCTATATATTTATTTCCTCTGGTTGTTGCATGTGCACAAACTGGAATGATGAATGCTTCTTGCAGTTCATAAAAAGATCAAGCAACTGAACCTAGTTTTAAATTTTATGAACTAGACTATTCTTTTCTGTTGGAAAAACCTGCCACAAACAATTTGCTTTGGTAAATCATATGATATCAAAAGGAAATACGTGTTTGACCATTTTTTCCAAATGGATAATAAATCTTAATTGCAAATAACTTTTAACTACATGACAATATTTGGGATTTCTTCCTTTATAACATCATTGCAATTAAATGGTCTGAACAAGAAAAGGAAGGGAGCTGCTGACTTCTTTTGAAATGTGTCATTCACAAAGTTACTTCAATGGAAAAAAATGGGAGACTGAGTTTCTTATTTCTGAATGTGTAAGATTCATGCAATACTTGTTGACTGGGTATATCAGAGCAAAGACTTAAAGAATTTACCTTGCCAAGTCAGTTTGTATAAATAATTGTGAAACAAAACTGGAGAACAACATGGTTGTTTTATTCAAAAACTGCGGTTACTCTGTGTGGGTATCATGAATGTTTATAATGATTATTCATAATAATGGGTTAATTTATGGACATTGTGGAAATTTGAATGGTGATTAACAGTGTATGATCACTGGAGAGTTTTCAGGTACCTCTTAAGAGAGGGATTGAGAGAAACAGCAGAATAGAGATAAGGAAGGTAAAAGTAACTGGTGATCAAGTCTCATTTTTCTGAAATAACAAGAGCTTTTTTAGTGTAACATAATTCTAGGGATTGCAGTTCTGTAAAAGCAGCTGCATCTGTGAGAAATCACAGTCCTGCCAAAAAGTATAGCAGTAATACATAGGTATCAGCCAGCCTATAGAAAAGGTCCCTTACGTATCCAGGGCTTTTATTTGGAGCAAGGTCATGAATGTTGATTTAAATCTTTTTGTAAATAATTTTAATCTTCACATTTTTAGAAATTGCATGCCCCTTAAAAAAACCCCAACATATTGAGTTATAACTTTCCATAAACCCTGGGCTAAAAGAACACAGCCAAAGCATTTTTCATAATTTCTGGGGGTTTATTTTTTCTTTTTGCCACTTGTGATTCCTTGGAAGCATGTAAGAAAAATTGAGGGATTTATGGGATTATTTGCCTTACCTCACAGGCAAATGCATATCTCTGGGGTTACTGGGGTGCTTGTCAGTACCAATAAATTGCAATCATTTCTCTTTGTAGAGACCATATATAGAGCAAAGGAAATAATAGATTATGAAGGGATACTATTAAAAATATCCATCCTAAATGTTGGGAATATAAATGTCCTTAGTAGGACTATTCAAAAGTATTCTGTTAAAACAATTCTTTTGAAGGACAAAAAAATGCATTTTCAGTTATTTGACATTATACTCTATTAGGATTTTCTGAAGGAAAATGTTGTTGTCATTTTATTTGTGGGATCATAACACCAAACACTGAAAATTTAAATATCTTGGTTTGGCAACATTCTTTGGGGCTATAGGAGCAGACACAGTCCTTTGGGTTGCATGGAGTCCAGTCCATGGAGGAAAATGAGCCTGTAGGATTAGTTCAGGCTATGATCTGTACAATGCTTGGTAGCATTTCCAAGCAGTATATCTGAAGATACACTACTTAGGAGACCAATTCTGTATAGATTTGTAGGTACATATATGCCAAAACATTAGCATTTACATGAACAAAGTGGATTTTTCCTTGTTTTCATGATCAAAATCCCATTTTCTGAACAGCTAAGGCTGGTCTTTTATTCTTACTACATTGGTTTATAAAGCTGAGAAGCACCATTCTGTGCTAGGTGCTATACCTTTTGACATTCTGTCCCAACACACCTAGACGCTAATTTTAGGAGCGAGACAGGAGCACAGATGGATTTAGCAGATCAGCCAAACAGTTCAGCACAGAAATAGAAACATACTGCAGATGTCCTGCTTCCCAGGTCAGTTCCTTCCCACCTGCCCTTTCACTGGGCCACCAAGTTAGGAGAAAGCAAAGATCTGAAATTTGTGATTTTCCCTTTCTTAACACAGTAGTCCCTTGAAGACAACTGAGGAGAAAATGACTGCAACACAAAACTGCTTCCTACAAGACCTTCTACCTCAAATATTGCTGAAGGAGAAGATGGTCAGGATGGGGAATGAAGTTGGTTTCCCCTGCCTATGATAGCTGTGATTAAAACACAGCAGTCCTGTAGAATCAAATCATCAGACCCATTCACAGGCCCTGTTAAATAAGAGCAAGTGAATACTCACACATGTGATCAATTAGGCTCCAGTACGGCTAACGTTTTGAAGGGCCAAAGGCTGCTGCTCCCCTTCTCCTGCCAGAGGATGGGCATATAGATAACTACTTAGTTGACAAGATGTTTCAGTAAAAATCTTGATGGATTGGGGTGGCAGGATTTAATTTAAGGGCAGATATTGATAGGCTAATGCACTGCACTATTAAACATTTATGAACTTAATTCTTTCCCCTCTTGTACTTTAACGGGCAGCTAACCCTTTGAAAGAGGGAGAAATGCAGTACTTCGGGACAGTGGCAGTCTTATCATCAGCAGAGATATGTTTTGAACTCACACGTATAGAGGTATTTATGGATTGCTGTTTCTCAAACCAGTGCTGTAATGCACTGCATTATCATTTATCATGTTTATGCCCTAAACTTTTTGTCAAGTGTAGGAACTGTGGAGTGACTATTTGGAGTACTGTTTTCTGTTATGGTTTCACATGCTTTTGATAATTACTCTCAGACAGCTTACAGACTCCCTGTTCTTTGGGATCTCTGTGTCCTGGAGAAAACAGCAGTCAAGTTCCTGGTGGATGTATTTCCATGTCTATTTGGCTTTAGCTCTTTGACATCTGTTTTTATTCTGAGAATCTTTGCATTTCAACCTTAAAAAAATCATCTCCTCTTCATTTTAAGCCTGAATGAATTAGTTCAGGGGAGAAGAAAGGATGGAAGTGAACTTTCATTCTATCTCTAGCTGTGCTGGAAAAGCCGACTGATTTTGAAGACTACAAAAGGATTATCCTTATACCTAAAGGAAAAGATTTTTCTGTTCATCCTCATATTGTGGGAGTGGGGGATAGAAAAGTTCCAGCAAGTATTTTAACTTCTGGTAGCTTATACCATTTGAACAGCTGGTCTGTGTGATTATATCTGTGGCTAAAACCAGATAAGGACTTTCAAGTTTGCAGAATTAGTTTCCTGCTACTTTAAATTTATTTCCCTGTCATTGTAATTTGGGAATTTCCTTGACTGTCTTTGTATGCAGCCTGCTCTAGCTCATCCACAGAAGGAAACAGTACTTATTTACAAAAAGGCAATTGCAGATCCTTGTGAGAGCTTCCTGTAAACAGAAGCATTAGTTGGGGCTGCATGTATCAGCTTTTTCCCATTAGAATAAGGTTACTAGCTTCCTCTTGCTTTATAGCTGTATTGCTCTCTTGTTCTCATTCTTTTATTTCAGGTTGTCTCTTTCTCTCTCTTCCCTCTTCCCCCCACAAATATGAAAACAATTCAGAAGAAAAAAGAGACTACGAAGCAAATACAAACTAAAAAGCATTGTTTTCTGTAGGCAGAAAACACTTGTATGCAGATATGTGGAAACAAGTGATTTGCTTGGGAATGGGTGGGCATATCAGCTTGCTGCTGTATCTGCAAACAGTGAACTATGGCAGAATGTGTCCTATCTGATCAGATGGTTAGAGAAGATGGAAGAAATGGGTGGGGTTCATCTGACCTAACTTTGGGCATAGGAAGGATAGATGCTTGATTCAAACTCCAGAGGTCCAAACAAAAAAAGGTAGCCTCTATGCTGCCTCTAAAGTCAAGTGAGAGATTTTAACACCTTGTGGGAGACTCATCCCACCAGGAAACTGAGATCTGAGTGACATGGGTTTAATCTTTTCTTGGAGATGTTGTCATCTTAATGCACCTTACTTCAACACACAGGGTTCAGGTTACAGGGATGCCAAATCCCAGGATAAAGACACTGGTGACATCAAAGCATGAGCCGAAGCAAATGAAAATTCAGCCACAAAATAGCATAGTTTCTTGGAAAGAGTCAGTGAAGCTCTGTGTGTTAGTTCCTCAAGTGTTGGAGGACACTTGACAATGCTGCTACTGCCCCAGGTATGTTCACAGCTGAGCACTGTCCTTCTAAAACTCTTCCCTTGGCCTGATCATAAGAAAAGGAGCACTCAGAACATTTGCAAAATCTTGTCACCGTCTGTTAGGCACCTCCACTGAACACATGAGCCTTCACTTCTCAATACTTCAGGTTGCCTGTCTGTGACATGGCAATAATTGTCACCTCATGAAGGAAGGTGAGTGGGCATGAGATAATTAGGATATATTCACTACTTGGAGAGTCTTTGATGAATACAATCTCTAAAGAAGGGCACAACATTATTATTCATTATAATTGCTACACCCTTTGGCTCAATGACTAATTATTTCCAGAACTTCCTATTCTTGTCAAATTGTCAGCCAAGACTCCCAGACATGGCATTTTTAGAGTGGCAAACCACAGGAGAGCTGACAGGTGGTACCTCCTGCACACATGGCCTTCCAAACAAAGGATCAAGCCATCGGCTATCACACAGGAAAAACAGCAGCACTTTCTTCAATGGGATAAAACACTCTTGTCAGTAACCCATTAGAAGACATATAAGGGAATAAGTTGGACTGGGGAACTCCTGACACCAGCTTTAGATGTTATTCTGTCCCCATGCTTGGTATAATTGATGAAAGCACACAGCTATAATAAAACACGCGAGAAAAGAGGTTTATATCAAAATAAACAGAAGAGCAAATGACGGAAGATTTGAAGACGATTAGGAGAGGAAGGATTCTGCATCTTCAGGTTAGCCTGGCTGCCACTGCACTGCCACTGCAAGAAGAGATGAAAGAGACAAGATGAATCCAGTCTCCTCCCTTTCCATTCTTCTCCATGTTTCTATTGGGTGCTAGTCTGCCTTCACATGTCACAGGTACCTCTGACAGTGTAGGTTAAGGGAGGTGAGCTGGAAGATGTTAAAATTCCTTAACTCAAACCTGTCAAAACCTTGGAAATACTTGGATTTGGGACTTTTGGATTTTCAATACAATCTAAGATTTACACAGAAAGGAGACACTTTTTCTTACATTGCTATCATAAACCTTTCCAAAAAATGTCTGTTCATACATGGGTCTGTGCTCACTATTGACCAAACACCAAACTCAAATTCTGATATTAATTTTGCCCCACATCAGACTGGCAAGTGCTATTGTATGTGCTGTGCATTAAGAGGCATACAATCCCTTCCTTTATATCCATCTTGCCATAGATATGTGATATTAAACTCTGCCCACAGTGTCCTTAATATCTCTCTGGCTCCCTCCCAGTGACTCCTAGTAGTTTCTAAGACTTTGAATATAAGTGGGTTATGGAGAATTGTTTAGAGCTATAGAAGAAAGGAGAAGAGTTGTAGTAGATAATCAAATCTGTTCATGTCCCATGTTCGACCAATGTAACTGCAAAGTTATCCCTCTTCAGTGTTACTGAAGGGTTTTTGCAGAAAACAGCAAAAAACAGTTCTGGTAAGTGGAAAGTCTATCTGCAGAGAGGATAAAACGATGTTGAGAGAAACTTGACATTTCTTCTCTGTTACCAGCTCTTTGCACTGGCCCTGAACTCCGCATGGTGAGGTGGGACTGCAGGAAATTCTTCCTGTCAGCATCACATCTCCATTCCAGTAATAATTAGATGGTGACCTAACTTGAAATGGCAGTTGGTTCCAGCGTAGGATTCATTATCCTGTCACCCTGTTATCTCTAATAACCTGCAACAGTTGCATACTACACTTGGGAAGGATAAGAGCCACAAGTCAAGATGGTTGTTAGCAGTCAACAGAGACAGTTGCACCCTCCATCTTTTCCAGATGAACACAGGCCTTTTCCTTCGTACCACTGAAAGCTCATACGTTCCATGCAAAGAAGTCGAGAGAACAGTCCATCCTTCCTTCCTTCCTTCCTTCCTTCCTTCCTTCCTTCCTTCCCAGTTCACTCTGTGAATCCACAAGTTTTGCCCCTGTCATTTGGCATTAGACTTCCACACATCTCATCCTTCTGCTGCTGAAATACTAGACTGAGGGAAGCACACCGTTGGCTCGACTACACACTGCATGGCTCAGCATCTCTGCATGGACACCTGGAATTGCATTCTCTGAGACTAGTGACGTCCGCAGTTTTGGAAAGCAAGGCTTCAGAAGTTTCCCAGGCTGATCTGGAAAGGTGACTCTGCCAGGAGGAAAATGAAGAGATCAGGCCTTGCCTTGATTTGAAAAACAGACCTACGCCCTGGAACAAGATACCACTGATCTGCAGCTGTCACAAGGTGTTTCCATCATTTTACAACAATGAGAAATGACCATCACTTGCTGTCTCAAGAAAACAGTAAAAACTTTTTCAAGTGGCTTCCTTGTTTGCATAAGCAGTTCAAGCAGATACCGGCAGGGCTGAAGGCATGGGCATGATCATCAAGTCCATTTAACCAATTCTGTGTCTTGTTGGAAGACTCTACAGTTCACATTTTATTACATGCAGAATGTCCAACAAGCTGTTTCTTGTTCATACTGAGAATTCTCTATACATCTTAATGAGGTAAACACCTGTTTCCACAGGCTGTCCTTTCATCTCTGGAAAAAGCAGCTGGTGAATTTAAATCAACCTTTCTGGTACCACACAATGTGTCAAAACAGAGATGAGTTCTGCTATAGCATTTGAGATATGCTGATGGGCAATAATTTTCCAAGTGCTAATATTAGAAAAATTCAAGCGGGGGGGNGGGAAGAGAATGACCTTATACAAAAAAAAATCTCCTCTCCCTGCCCCGCCCCCCTTTTTTCCCTGTGGTTCATTTCTTTAAGTAATGTCATGGTTTACTGGGAAAAGACAACTGGAGACTGGAACAGATTTCTCGTTGGACAAGGGAGAGGATACTTTAAAATATGTCAGGGAAGAAGGCTGGCTTTCAGCTTGCTATGGAACTAAATGCAAAGTGCAAAAGCTTCTACTTCATCATCACAACAATCTTTTTGACAAAACAAGACAAGCATTTTGACTCCACAAAATACCATTGTTTGTAAAGCAGATCCAAAATACCCTCCTAAGCTTCTGACATTTTCAGGCTGGCTGCCCTCGGCTTCCTGCAGACGAATACAGCCAACCTTGCTGCCTCTTGTACAGCCAACCTTGATGCCTCTTTCCAGTCCCTCGCTCAAGCACTTCTGCAGTCTCAAGGGTATGTTTCATAAGGTGCATACATGTTTTGTGAGCACAACTCTCAGTGAAAGCTGGTGGAGCTCATTGCTTCCCCAGATAGGCAGTCATGCCCACCAGCTTCTCTACTTCCGTGTGCTTCCATACACTAAGCCTTCTTCTGAGGAGGCAGTAGGCCAGCTAGACTGGCCTAGTGTTATTACAAGCTGCCTTTCAGAAACTGCAAGTAGTCTGAAAAGTGTGGTGATCCCATATATGTCTAAGTCACAAGCAGCAGTGTTTTACAAGGGGTAATAGAAAAGAAAAAGTCAGACACAACAGAAAACCATCAAGCATGTTGCCCTGTTTTAAACTACTTTTGTTGTGATAAAATAGTGCATCAGGTCTTGATATCTCTGTTGATGCAGGACCAGACTTGCTCTCTTATCTCTGCATCTTCTTGCTTTGTTTCTCAGTTTCAGGACCAAGATTTTTAGCTGATTCTGAGGTCTGTATTTAACATTTCTTATAGGAAGAATGATAGCTTCTTCCTAAAGATGGTGAAAGCAGATGGTCAGGATAACTGTGGTACCAGGGAAACATTAATGATATGACTATCTGAAATCACTGACTTTAGTCTTCTGAAGACCTGCAAAAGCTCACTGGGCTGGGAAAACATTTTACCACAATCAGCTTGACAATGGTCAGATAAAGAAACTCAGAAGTCTTCCTGAGAATTAGCATAAACTCCAGTTCCCTCAGGGTAAGCCCTGAATTATCCAGGTAATCAAAAATCAGTTTTGCTCGCTGTTCCTTAGGACCTAGCAACAAAATAATCAAATAGCTTTTTCTCACCCTCCTCTGGGTTCCCTAGGTACCAACTACCGTTATGCAGGGACTATTAAATAATTAAATGGAATACAGAACAATTGCTGTCAACCTGTGTTTCATTTGGAAATTTGCTGCTTCTCTTGGAGCTTATAAAAAGGCCACGTATGCCTGACAGTTCATCTCTTTTTTTCCATCTGTCTGAGGCAATCCAATAAAAGATACTACCTCTCCCTATAAAACTTGCCTCATAAAATTTGATAGTTTTCTTCCACTTTTCTCCTGTCACTTATGGGTTTTTTGGTGGATAGATCAGTGAAGGCTTAGTGCCACAGAGTGAACCATTATTTCTGCTCCTGTGAGTTCTTGTCTCCACTTTTGTACTCACTCTCTCAATTTTACCTTTGCTTTCCTGTAGCCATACTGCATCTGGTGGATTTGCAGAAAACTCCATGTGATCTGCTTTAAATAAACTGAGTATCAGTCAAAACTTTTAAAATGAAAATATTGGTTAGTGACAGACCAAAAATGTTCATAGGAAGTGTTTACTTGGCTTGAAGTTTATTTTTTTATCAGAAATGAACAGAAAAAACAAACCTAAACCCACAAACCCCCAAAACTTTTTGTTAAAGACCTAGCCTTTTTCAACTGCAACTCAGTAGAGCCAGTTCAGGAAAGAAAAACAATATAATTTTCCTAAAATGGATTTTCCCATGAGCTCTCTGTTTGCTTTCCCAAACCCTGGAGGTGTTCAAGGCCAGGCTGGACATGGCCTTGGGCAACCTGGTCTAGTGGGTGGTGTCCCTGCCTATAGCAGGGGGGTTGGAACTCGATGATCTTCAAGGTCCTTTCCAACCTAAACCATTCTATGATTCTATGATTCTATGATAAACCACCAAGTCACTCTTCCATTTCTGATTTTTAATCCTTATTGTTTTCACCTTCAAATATTGGCATATTATTGTAGGAGTTGTGTTCCTCACTCAAAAATGGTGACTTCATCTCCTGTATCTTCCTGAAACACTCTCCATTCATCCCTGAGATCATAGAATAGTTTCATTCTGTCACAGGATTCATAGTCAGTGTAGAAACCCATTTAACTGCTACAGAACAAATAGAGACAGAGCAGAGCAATATGATCATATTGAGATGGTATTTGAGGTTTTTATGTTCCATCAGTGCTTGGTTTCCCTTGATTATGATCTGCCAATTTTCCTCAAGTGATTAAATTACTAGCTTTTTTATTTTTTTTTTTAATACTTCTGGAATTAAAAGAGAGTTCTCTGAATGGTAAAACAAATATCTGGTCTGCTTGAGTCCTGGCAGGGAAGAGTGTTCCTGCCAGTTTGCACTCTTTGATTGATTAGAACTTTTCATCTATCCTGCTTTCACAAGGTGGGAGTTGAGCATTTTGTTTAAAAAGAAAAAAATTTTTAAAAGATTCATTTGCTCCAGCCACAGAGAAATTGCTCCATCTTTTCCAGAAGAAGGCCCTACTAGGGAATAGAAAAATGGCATGCTTCTTTCAACAAACTGTTGCCACATGTTTCAACACTTAGGGAATCCTCCATCCCTTCCTGTTGCTACGACTTCAGAAATAACACCTTCATTGGTCCAGCTGACTGCTTATCCCACATCTCCCTAACAGCTTTCTCTTTTCAAGTTTCTAACTTTTTTACTTAAGATTTTTTATTTGTAGACCAAAACCATTTAAGTATTAATGACCGTAGTTAGAATTTTAAACCTGTTGCTCACTTTTATGAGCTAAGTTCTGCTGATTTAGCAGAGATTTAGCCTTCCTCATGTGTCAGAATATGTAGTAAAGCTTTGTGGGATTTACCAGTTCATCCCAATTCACTAAAATCTGGGTATTTAACTCTCCTAGGTTTCTTTGGAAGCACCTTTAGAGCTTATACGGGTGGATAGACATCTTGAAATGCAGGTGTTATAATGCAGAAACCAGACTAAGATTTGTAAAATCAACATTAATGCTTTCTATTTGGAAAATCTGCGCCAATGAAGACATATTTGTGTGCATATACACATATCACAAGTTTATTAATAATTTTCAAGCTCTTTTGTAGGCTCAGCACTGTGTTTAGTCTCCAGACTAAACAACCCCAGTTTCCTCAGCCACTGGCTTATAAGACTTGTTTTGCCTAGGGAAATGCGAACTGAAGAAAGCTTATCTTTTATTAAAAGGAACTCCAAAAAAAAGAAAAATCTCACAAAATTGCTGTCTTAATTACTGGGACAATATGCATTTGAACAGTCATCTTAGACAGCTATAAGACATTTTTTCTCACAGATAGCGCCTCATCTCTGTGTATACGGAGTTCTCTGTGTAATGCACAACAGGATATTTTGCATTTCTTTAGATCTTAGTGTAACATTTGGGGAAGAAAGCTCAAAGTTGTCATTTTTTTTAATTTTTCTTCTTTTTCTTTGAAAATAGCTGAATGGTATACTATTTGACTCCCACTTTGGGGAATGCAGACAAAGAAGTCCGGTGTCTGCATTTAGGAACTGGATCTGGAAGGTGGAATTTCTATGCAAATTCACTCATTTTTCTGTAACTTGAATTACAGCTGTGAGAAACATGCTCACTGTATTGAATTTCAGTCAGGGGCAAATTCGGTGGAGCAAATATTTATTACAGCGCTGGGAGTTACACAGGTGATTTCTCCTCCTGTGGCTCGTTTTTCCTTTGCAAACGCTCGTTTTTATTTTGTATTCCTCATACTTATTCATGTTTTTTCTTGGAACATAGTTTGCTTAATCCATGAGTTGTTGGAATGTAACCCACCCTCCAATTACATAATCAATGAGTTCTTGGAATGCCACCCACTCTCGAACATGCCCCCTCCCTTCTAGTGGCGCAGGTGACATGCTTCCTCAGGGGTCTTCCTGCTGGTCATCAGAGGGAAGCTCGAAGTCTTTATCACCATGTCCTTCTTGTAGCTTCTTCATTCCTTACACTTCTGTGGTTATCTTATCTAACCACACCACCCTTTGTTTTGCAATGGTTCGGTACTTCCAACTGTTGCTTTTGTCCAATATCCTATTTAACACTATTCTTTTTCCCAATGCATAGCAAGCACATACTTATCTTTAGCTGAAGCCATAGCAAACACACATCTATTTTAGCTGAAGCAAAATTCTTTTGCTAAATTACTTATTACACAGCACAAAAGGCATGTTTGCTTTTGGAAAAAGAAAGTGGGTCCCCAGTTCTGAGAGCATGCTTCCCAACAGCAGTGGAGAAGTGGGGAGGGAGGAGAAGGTTTTGAAAGTGAGCCAAAGCCTCCCATGGGCACTTCAGGGACCAGAATCACATTGTCCGTTCCCTTGATCTTACCATTATCATGTGAAAGATGATTAAGAGTGTGTTTTATAGAAGAAGCCTTTCCCAGCAGCAGCAGCCTGTGGAAAGGAAACTCTGCTGTGGAAATAAGAAGGGAAGTGTGGATGGGCCAGAGGTGCAGGGCAGGAAGTGTAGAAGAGGGAAATGCAGTGCCTCATCCTTTGTTTGGCAATGGTTCAGTACTTCTAAAGGTTGCTTTCGTCTGATATCCTATCTAACACTATCCCTTTTCCAAACGCATAGCAAGCACATACCTATTTTTAGCTGAAGCCATAGCGAGCACACATCTATTTTAGCTGAAGCAAAATTCTTTTGCTAAATTACTTATTACAGTAGTGTTAACGGTTGGACTCAATGATCTTGTTGTAAAATCACCAAATTTTATTACAGTAGAAATAGAATGTTAAGATGTTGTGTGTTTTGAAGCTCGTAACCATAGGACCCTCACTAGGTAGTTACTGTTTTTTATCAAGACAGTAATAGGAATGGGACAAAACGATGTAAAATTGAATAGAGAAGTTTTGTTTGAGTCCTGTAACTATAGAAACTTGTTATGCATCGGTGATGCTGTTTGGAAACCCCCATACCCTTCCCATCTTTATTTAAATATCAAGAACCAATTAGTAGATATTAATAGAAATAACCATTGATTATTTGGATATGGATATTGATAGTAATGTATAATCAAGAGATCAATCAAGGAAAATTAAAATCATTATATGTGTTTTGTGATAAATAATTTGTGTAATGGTAACCAGGTATGATCTAAACTAACTGTTGAACAATGTAGCTTTGATATACCTGTCAAGAAAGTGATAAGTTGTAGGCCTGGTTAGTAAACTGAGAAAATCTTCTGGAGGTTCCAAGATTAAAGGGAGAATGGAATTTTGCAACCAAGCTGAGCATGCACAAAGATCAGGTTCAACTAGCAGCCACAATGAGGACGACTATGGATGACCACCAGACGACCCTGGACTACCACCAGTGTACCTGAAAGCACATGCATCACAGAATTTTGCATATATTAATGAGTTCTCCAAAATCGTATGAATATGTTGATTGTTTCTCGGAAATATGATGAATATGTATATTTTGATTGTATATAATTTTGTAGCAGAGCAACTCGGCACTCACACTAGGTGGAGTGATCCCCTGTGCATCCAGCGCTGTAATAAAGAAGTGCCTGCTTTCTAAAGGCTCAGTGATTTCTAGAGCAGTATGCAGCAAAACAGCTGCAGGATAGCAACTCCCCTTCCCCAGTCACAAGTCATCCATCTTCTAAACTTTCTATAGGTATAACACTGCACTTTATCATCAGACAACAGGACCGTGTATTTGTGCTTCCACCACTTCCAGTCCTAGATATGCGGACCACAACTCTGAGGAGCAGTAAAAAGCTGAGTTACTTTTAGCAAGAGCAAAAGTTTTCCTGACCTCTCCCAAATCTGTCTCTATAAATTTATTCAAATGTGTCTTGATGCATACTTGAGAAGCTTCTCTGTTGGCCATTTTGAATGGCTAATAAATTGTCTTATTGTCATACCACTAGAAGGTTTTGTCAGGATACAGCATGCATTACAGTCCCTTAACTATGGTGGAGAGAACAGGGAAAATAACAGAATGATAGGGGAAGAGATGCTAAGGGATAATAAAATTTCTTAGTAATCATACTTGATTATTTCATGGCACACAGAACTGCAAGGGAAATAACTCATGCTTAGATAATGGCACGGTGAAAATTGTCTTCTTGCAGTGTGTGGCATTTTGAGAACCTTCTTGTTTATTTGCAGGACTTATGTTTCTTGTCCAAGCTGATCCTTATCGGTACGTTCCTCCAGCATAATTATTCATCTCTGATTCTGTTTCAGTTTTCACATTCTGACATTGTCAGAGAAACAGAAACTATACCTCAAAAAGACTTTTTTTTTTACTTCTCCCAGGAATTTGCACTTCAATATATTTATTGGTTTATAAGAGTCTTTTATTTGAAAAGATCTTAAAAACACATTATGAATTATTCAAACTTAACTTTAGAAGAGGTTTGAAGAGGACTATTAAAATTCAATTATAACCTGGCTAGGTTTCAATTTTTTGTAGAAGTGGTACAGAATGAAGAGATGTTACTTGTCACGTATTCCAGCTTTTATAATGCTTAAAAGGTGTGGGATAGCTACACTTTCGTGTGTTCATATATTCTCTGGTCTGCCTTTGAAAATAATTTTAATACAGGAACTTGGAGAGATTGTTCTTCACATGAATTCCTAAGACAGGATTTTTGAGAAATGTAGGTACATATGAAAATACTTCTTCTGAAAAGGCAACGACAGTGATTTCTTTAGCTTGTCCTTAAGTGCACAAATGGTAAACCAAGTAACAAGCTGGATCAAGACAGCTGATTTCTTAAACAGGAATGTTTGAATGTATTTTTCTCAGAAAGATTTGGAGCTTAATACACAATATACCCTGAATGGCTTTACAGTATCAGGAGGCAAACTTGATTTGAGATCAGATCTGTCCATTGACCACCAATTAAGATGAACTTGGTGCTCTCTGAATTGGAATTTGAACAACAAACAAATATGCCACAGGAAAAGGAAACTGCTAGCCAGCTTGCTTTTCAATACATCATCTTTAAGGGTAGTTATAAAATATTAAAATATTCAAAAAACTTGTACCAAAAGCTATTAGAAAAATATATCACAAAAACAAGGTACACGTAAAAAAAGAACATAAAGCAGTAGCTTTGCAGTTCATGGCTTGGTTTCTTTAGGAAGATTTTTCAAGTGAGGTTTGAGTCCAGAATGATCTCATTGAAGAAATTGCTAAGAAATATAGGGGAAATTTTTCTCTAAAAGAGATTTCATTAGAAGAAGCTACTTTGACTAATTTGACTATTTTAATCAAATCTTCATATTGAGAAGATTTTCCTGAAAAATTAGAAAAACTTTGGAGAACTTTAAGTACTTTAACAACTATTTTTTTTAATGGAAAACCAATTATTTTCTAAAGGTCTTGACTGATTTTAATTGTAGAGATATAATGCAGTCAAAATTAAAACGAAAGTATTGTGTTCAGTATTGGGTCAGCTGAAAGGAAATGAGTCCTAACAAAAGCTGTCACTGTAACAGGCATGATCCTGGGAATAAGTGCATCTTGTTAGTCTCTGTGGCACTTTGTGCATAGTCAGTATAAACTCTGAGCTTTTAGCAGCTTGTATTTTTTACTTTGGATGTCCTTAAGACAATCCCTGGTGTATCATATCTGCCCCAAAATCTGGATTTCTTGAACTATCCCTTCTCTAGATAAAGGACTTCTGAATCCTATGATGCGCTATGGCACTTCTACTTAGGATCAAATTTCTGCTTTAAAGTGGCTTAAAAGGCTAATTTCACAGCTGTATAAAGATCTCCTGAGTGGGTGCTGGAAATGAAAAGCACTTCGTTGCTACTCTGAAAGGAATCATTGCTTAACAAAGGTTGATTGAATCCTCTGAACATATAGCTCTAAAAAGTTCAGCAAGTAGTAAGTACACAACCATACATATTTTCAAGGCAGACAAAAAAAAAAACCAACAAACCAGAAGCCAACAGTAGCTCATAGACTCATCAGTCAGCTCAAGAAATACAAATAATTTAATTCACCTACCTGTCTTTGTTTCTCAAGACAGGCAGCAATTCTTTGCTTATTGATAACTTGTGTGATGTCTACCCAAACCAGTGTGGATGCTCCTGGGAGAACATTCACAGAACAGTCTTCAGAGATAAGAGGACTGCCTTCTGACCAGGAGCCCCATTTCTGCACTAGCTTGAATTTCATATAGAAATGTAAACCATTGGGTGGGGTGTGGATTGCAAAGGGTTAAGCTCCTGTCAATCCATGCATAGACAAATAAAAACTACTCAGCTGAATGATTCATTTTGCTAACCATGTAGATATCAGTTTTTGATGAAGCTGTCAGAAGGCTTAGCATGGTGTAAAAGTCAAACAAGACATTGATGTTAACAAGTTCCACTTGTCAGGAAAAATTTGAATAATGGCAAGGGAAAAAAAACTGCAAAAGCCATTTCTTTAAACGAAACTGCTGGGAAGCACTGAATTTCAAAATCTCACCAATTTTAAAGATTATAACTCAATACCAAATGAAAGAAACAGAATAATATGCTTGACATTATTATTCATTTTAATTATTGTAATATTTCAAAACCCAAATTGACTTTAGAATAAAGGAGAATAAGGAAATATCCCACAGAACTCCCCAGGATCAGAGCTGAAGCTGAAAATATACATCTCTGTAGTTAAAAGAAGGATCACAGTAGGTTACCATGCTTGTTAAATGTTTCTTTGCTTTGAGACAATGTTTTACTGGGGTTAAATTCCTATTGGCTTTGAAAAGATTAATTCTTTCTACTTTCAAGAGCAAAGCAGTAAGATGGAGGCGGGGAGAGACCCACACGTGAAACCCTGATTCCAACCTTTACTGTGTTAAAAGCAATATGAACATATAAGAGCTCAACAGCTTGATTGACCAGACCCACAAGCTAAGACTTGTGTACCTAGAAGGATGGGCTGGAGGTTCCTTTTGGTTCTCAAAATCTGTGTGTCTTCTAATTTCATTCCTGCACAGCCCAGCAGCTCTCAAGTGCCTACAAAACACGGTATACTGGCTTAGGGTTGGTTCTGTGCTCCCAGCAAGTTCAGAGGTTTTCTGCAATTTGTGGGATTGTCATGCCCCACTCATGAGTTGGGGGGGGGCGGGGGAAGTGACTCAGATTCACAAATCCCCAGCAGTGTGGACTAAGGTGAGACAACTCTCAAGGTCTGTACAAAAACATTTATTAGAGTCCCACAGTGATTAATATATCTCTTAACTACATCCATGATGATTGGTTAGGTATATAATAAATTATGGTAAATAGTAAAACAAAGTATGGCAAGTGGTAAAGTATGCCTTGTGTTACTTCGCAACAGATACACAACAAATTATACCATGAATTATGGCGAGTGATAAAGTATGCCTTGCGTTACGTACTTAACTTTAAAAGAAAAAGAAAGAAGAAAGAGAAACAAAGGGATAGAGAAAAAGAGTGAGAGAGAGAGAGAAAGAGATCACTGGTCTTGGTTCCAGCGTTGGTCCAGCCAATGGGGGTCTCTGGTTCATAGAAGCACTCCTCTGTGGATCTCCAGGGGAAAAAAGTCTCTAGGAGCACTTATTTCTCCCTTTTATGTTCACGGTATCAGTATGACCCGCCCTAATGTTACAGTGCTCAGGTTTCTCTCCCCGCCAGGTGACAGGTAGCATGATTTGGGTGGAGAGACGAGTCCTATAGTCATGTATGTTTAGCATGATCTCTATAATCTTCATTAGCATATGCAGGGGTGTGAACTTTAATATGCATTTCGTGGATAATGAGGCAAAGGTCATCATCGGACATGATGGCCCCGAAAACAGAGAACAAGCTTCACAAGTTGAGCAGAAAGCCCTGTCTTCACAAGACTTCCCCCCTCCCACTCTCCCCCTCCCTCCTCCAACGCTATCCAACGCTCCTCCATCCTGTGCTATCCAGATGAGTTTTCTCTCCTGGGTCACACAAGAGATAAGCAGGTGTTAGCCTTGTCAGTTCTTTAAGCACAAGGCCTACATTGTCCAGACTCCATATTATCCGCCCGGTGGCTATAGCTACATTTCAAGGTATTTTCAAGTGTTTGAGACATTCCTCAGTGAGGCTTAGAGGGCCTCCCCTGTCTTTCATCTCACCATTTGTTTCAGGGAATTTACAAGTCATGTCTTACAGGGATTATGTTATTTCTTGCGCCCAGCAGTGAGCAGCGAGCCACAACTTCTGAATAACACCTCGATGTTCTTTCCAAATATATACTCAGCTGACCCGCTTTACAACTCCCAACAGCCCATGCAGCGCAGTGAGCTGGCTCCATTCATTACTAGAGTAAGAATCTGGTAATGACCATGTAGGGAATTGTTTGTTCATTTTTTCCTTCTCATGACAGCTGGAGAAAAATTTCGGCCTGTGCCTTAATCAGACTTTACTACAGCTGATGTCCTTGTGTGTATAGAGAAGGGAAGGCTGAGGGGTGACCACATCACAATCTACAACTTCAAGGGGGAGGTGCTGATCTCCTCTCTCTGGTGACCAGCAATAGGACACAAGTAAATGGAATGAAGGAATGAAATCAGGGGAAGTTCAGATTGGACATTAGGAAAAGGTTCTTCACTGAGAGGGTGGTCTGGAACAGGCTCCCCAGGGAAGTGGTCATGGTACCAAGCCTGTCAGAGTTCAAGGAGCATCTGGATGATGCTCTTAGTCATATGGTTTAATTTTAGGTAGTCCTGTGAGGAGTAGGGAGTTGGACTCCTTATGGGTCACTTCCAACTTGAGATATTCTATGATGCTATGATTTTATGACATAAGATCTAGGTCTTTCTTTCAATCCACTGGAGTCTTCATCTCAATTTGTTCTCTTGTTTTCTTTGGGGGAGGCAGAGGTGCCAGGGATAGGCAGGTATCCAGCACAAAGTGACTCTACAAGATACCAGAGGTTCAGATATGCTGCTTCTTTGGCATCATGAAAATCTGGTTAATTCTTGAAGAAAATGAGCACATGGAAGGAGCAGCTGTACTAGCTCCTAAGCTATCCTGCACCTAGGAAAACATCCCATATTGTATCAGTATATTATTTGGAGCAAACAGCTTTCTGGAGCTTTTGGATGGTGAGTGGGTAGACAGTGACAAGGCTAACCAGAGACAGGTAGGACTCAAATGAACACCACAAGAGAGATTAAGGGGCCTTGGTAAACAGTAACTCAAAGCAGGATTGCAGCACATTTTTCAGCCCTAAATCTTGGTATGTTGAACACTGAAGCAAGATGCCCTGGAGTTGATCCTCTCCTGATGAAACTGGGAAAGACACTCTAGGCTCTCATAATGTGAGTATACCTTAAATTAGCCTAAGGTCTGCATGCATGAAACACAGACCATTGGCACCAGCTGTGATGCTTCACAGTCTCACCCCTGCCCCCTCCTGACTTGACCCAACCCATTCTGCAAGGAGCAGCATTAATGTTGTAACATGTTGCATCTGAGGCAATGCTTCCATCCATTTCCCATACTAATGACTATAGCAAAGGATTGACTTCAAAGTTGGGAAAGGCCTCCTTTGAAGGCTCAGAAAGCAAAGCTATGCAACCCAGCAGGTTTCTGCCTCTTCAAAGCAGTTACTAGAACGTCTAGCAAAGGGCACCAATCTACAACTTCAACTGGCAGAGAGAAACCTTGCAGTCAAAACTCTATTACAAAGGAAGAAAACTTTACATTTAACTTCAGGCTCTGAGCCTGAGATGTAAGTAAAGAAAAAGGCAATGGTTATAGTATTGCTTTATGTAATTTTCTCCCATTGCAAGTGCAGCACAAACCTGGTCTGGGAATATGGTCTTTGGTTACCAGCCATGGGCATGAATTGAAGCCTGGACTTTTTCTCAGATGGACCTTTTGCTGCTTCAGTGATGTGGCTGAGTCACACTGTCAGTGGATCACTTTCTCAAGTGCTACGTGGCACAGATCTACAGGCAAATGCAAATGTGTTGCAGTGCCTCAGGTTTAGGGGACAGGTTGCCTACAGGTTTACTATCTGCTTGAGGTGCCTGGCTTCACTCAACCAGTCATGGGAAGAGCCCCATGGAGGTCACTGTAAGAAGGCTTACATGAAAGACATGACACAGAAGATGGCAGAACCTACAGTCACCAAGACCAGGAACTATATCAAACTTTATTCATCCCCAGATGTGCCTTCTTGAAGACTGTTCAGAATCTCCAGCTTTCCATGCAGGATAGGTATCCTGAGTGGAGCTGAGTGCTTGCTCTCTTTCTTTTTAAAAATGAAGTCAAATAAAATTCTTCATTAAAAAGACTGCAAGAGGATGAGTCAGACAGACCACATACTTTTACCCAACAAATCAGCGCTGGCAGCATCCCCCAGAAGTGGGATACTACCGCAAGGACCCTGATGTCTACCCATCAGAGATGCTGTGGATTTTACAAGTGGAGGCTGAGGAAATGACGTTGGTCCATCTGGCTTGATTTGTTTTGCTTTGTTTGCAGTATAAACAATACCCAAGAGATTACAGTTAGAGATGACCATAAAAACAATAGGACTGTACAGGACAGGACAATGCCTGAACAGTGTCTCACCAGTGCTGAAGTTCCTGTTCATGGCAGTAGCACAAGGGTATCTGGAAATGTCTTTCCAGCAAATTAGGGGCAGCAACATACACATGAATATGGGAGAAAGCAGCAAATATCTTGACTTTGCACAAAGTACGGTGGGAAGACATACACCGTCCCTTGAAGGATCTTGAAAATGAGACCAAGTCTGTTTATGGCTGTTTAGGCTGACTGTGTCATCTTCCTCTTTCCCTACAAGAACTTCAGTCTTCTACTACACTCTCGAAAGCCTGGTTACCTAGACCATGTCCATTTTCAGGAGCATCTACCAGCTCTCTCATTTGGTTGTACCACTTAATTTTATAATCTGTCTTCTTCATCTCATGCCAGATTTTAGACTCTTAAAGTGGTGGTTAAGTAGTGGGTGGCAATAGTTCATTCTGAATGATGAAATGACAAAAAAAAATTGCACCAGTTTTTTATTCAAGAAAGAAAATGCATTCGTTTGTAGACTGGCTGGGGTAAAAGGAATATTTCAGCCTTTGCTTTTTATTTGTAATCTACCCATGATTGCAGTGGTCTGAATCATAGAATCATAGAATCATAGAATGGTTTAGGTTGGAAAGGACCTTGAAGATCATCGAGTACCAACCCCCCTGCCATAGACAGGGACACCTCCCACTAGACCAGGTTGCCCAAGGCCACGTCCAGCCTGGCCTTGAACACCTCCAGGGATGGGGCCTCAACAACCTCTCTGGGCAACCTGTTCCAGTGCCTTACCACCCTCAAAGTGAAAAACTTCTTCCTAATGTTCAATCTAAACCTGCCCTCTTCCAGTTTGAAGCCATTCCCCCTTGTCCTGTCACTACATGCCTGAGTAAAAAGTCCTTCCCCAGCTCTCCTGTAGGCCCCCTTTAGGTACTGAAAGGCCGCAATAAGATCTCCGCGGAGCCTTCTCTTCTCCAGGCTGAACAGCCCCAACTCCTTCAGCCTCTCCTCATAGGAGAGGTGCTCCAGCCCTCGGATCATCCTCGTGGCCCTCCTCTGGACACGCTCCAACAGGTCCATGTCCTTCTTATGTTGGGGACTCCAGAGCTGGACGCAGTACTCCAGGTGGGGGCTCATGAGAGTGGAGTAGAGGGGCAGAATCACCTCCCTCTCCCTGCTGGCCACACTTCTTTTGATGCAGCCCAGGATGCGGTTGGCCTTCTGGGCTGCGATCGCACATTGCTGGCTCATGTTGAGCTTCTCGTCGATCAGCACACCCAGGTCCTTCTCCTCAGTGCTGCTCTCCAGCCATTCCCCGCCCAACCTGTAATTGTGCTTGGGATTGCCCCGACCTAGATGTAAGACCTTGCATTTGGCCTTATTGAACTGCATGAGGTTGGCTTGGGCCCACCTCTCCAGCCTGTCCAGGTCCCTCTGGATGGCATCCCTCCCTTCCAGCGTGTCTACCTCGCCAAACAGCTTGGTATCATCGGCAAACTTGCTGAGGGTGCTCTCGACCCCACTGTCCATATCTCCTACAAAGATGTTGAACAGTACAGGTCCCAGCACCGACCCCTGAGGAACGCCACTTGTCACTGGTCTCCACTTGGACATCGAGCCGTTGACCGCAACTCTTTGAGTGCGACCATCCAGCCAGTTCTTTATCCATCGAATGGTCCATTTGTCAAATCCATGTCTCTCCAATTTAGAGACCAGGATATCGTGTGGGACAGTGTCAAATCAGTGATATACATCTCCCCCTCTCTGACACCCTGTGGCAGTTATAAATCAAGAAAAACTTGGAAGTGCAAATAGGTGTTGAGATTCTGAGTGAGACAATACAATGAGGTTTTCTCTTGAACTCAAGGGAAGAGTGTGGGAAAGAAATTCCAAGCCCCTGTCCTCTTTCCTGTAGCCAGAGTCTCCATCTTGATGGAAAACCACACCTGTAAGGACCTACAGAGATGAAATATCAGGTTAAAGTACCAGAAGTCAAGGCAACACCTGCACAACTAGCAGATCAGCAAATGATTAACTCCTAATATTAGTAAAACGAAAGCTCATGGAGTATGGGAAAGCTCATGGAGTATGGGAAAGGCAAAGAACATCATACTGGTATTGCTAATGGGCTAGCGATTTCTCTTTCTCAAGAGCTAACCACAAGATGGGTGAATATATCAAGTAAACATCAGACAGGACAGCAGAGTTTTTCTGGTATAATTTGTTTTCCTTCCTGGCCCCCCTCACCATCCCAGTTGCCTTTGCATAATAGGTATGGGGCTTTGGAAGTCAAGGACAACGTGACTGAGGATGGAGAGGATGATCCAACCAGTGAGTCACCCAGGGCTAGTCAATCACCCCCACGCCTTAGGACTTCCTCAACCAAGAAAGAAAGGAAGGTAATTGTAGTAGGTGACTCCCTTCTGAAGGGAACAGAGGGCCCTATTTGTAGACCTGACTCATCCCACAGGGAAGTCATCTGCCTCCCTGGGGCCAGAATTAAGGATATACGGAGAAAACTCCCTTCCCTGGTTCAGACATCAGATTACTACCCACTACTGATATTTCAGGCAGGTGGTGAAGAGGTAGGTACCAGAAGTCTAAAGGTAATGAAGAATGACTTTAGGGCCCTGGGACGGCTGGTTAAGGGACCAGGAGCACAAATAGTGTTCTCCTCTATCCTACCATTTGCCGAGGATGACGAGGGGATAAATAGGAGGAGCCAGCAAATTAACTCCTGGCTCCGAGGCTGGTGCATCCAGCAGAACTTTGGCTTCTTTGATCATGAGCTGGTCTACAGGAAACCAGGCATGCTGGCAACAGGTGGGGATAGCCTAACCCGTAGGGGAAGAAAGATCCTGGGGCAAGAAATAGCAGGGCTCATTCATAGGACTTTAAACTAGGTTTGATGAGGGATGGGGATGAAACCAGGATTACAAAAGTGGTGCCTGGGAGCAGCATACCAGTACTTCTGGGTAAAAGCGTTAGCAAGGTCTTGCGGTCCGTCTCAGTGATGGCGGGGGACGGTGGTTTCTCTGGCAGCAAAGACATGAGGGGTAGTGATAATTTGGTAACTACAGAAGTGTCTGAGCATGATCAGGTGCAAATTAAGGCTTGTCCTCCCAAGAAAGTGGCAGGACAATTAGCCCAGCTGAAGTGCATCTACACTAATGCACGCAGCATGGGGAATAAACAGGAGGAGCTGGAGGCCATTGTACAGCAAGGAAACT
>VUYV01000616.1:6034-42599 GCA_008711295.1 Anarhynchus alexandrinus | reverse complement strand
GGTTGTGGAGTCCCCTTCTCTGGAGATTTTCAAGACCCGCCTGGATGCAGTCCTGAGTAATGTGCTCTAGGCAATCCTGCTTTAGCAGGGGAGTTGGACTAGATGATCTCTAGAGGTCCCTTCCAACTCTGAAAATTCTGTGATTCTGTGATTCTGTAGGAATATTGTGAATGAAAAGGTTGCAAGCTACTATGTAATGAGGAAAAGGTACAGTCATTTGTGCCTCATTTAGTAGGTAGCTTTTCTTCATGGGATATTGATTTTAGTTCTAAAAAGAGTTTGACTGGACACTACATCTATTTGGTGCCTTTGGATATAACTAGATGCTGAAAAAGTAAATTACTCCAGCCATCAGATGTATAAGACTATTTAAAGAGCACAGAAGTGGCCTCTACTAAAGAGTTCTTAGGCATTGATAATGTTTTTTGTTCCCACTGTGAAGGACCGTTATTTTTTTCTACCTTAGAAGACAACATCCTTTGTTAATTAAAGCATCATCAATTCTCTTTTTCAAAGACTGTCTGTCTACTTGGTGTCAGAACAAAATGCTTTCTTAAAATTATGAGCAACAGTAAATAAAACTACCACATAGTCACTGATGGACTGAAAGACCATCACCTGCTGTGATAAATAAAGGCATGTCCATGACATGCAGCAAAAATGCTGACTGGTACTCTGATTTTCATTTGATTCCTCTTGCTGAAATTATCGTTTCACATCAGCTTTCACTTTTTCATTGTCACTGGATACAATAAAAGAGAGTCATGGAAAGAGCAGCAACTAACAATCTTTTCTTTCTTGTTAGCACATTTCAAAGATTGAATTAGATGAGCTGTACCTAGTGGGATTATTGTACCAAACCACAAGCAAAACCATTGCACTTGAATGCCAGGTAAATACCTTCCTGATTTAAAATTCTGCTTCCCTTCTTAGTCATGCATTATTGATCATGAAGACGGTACAAAAAATGGGTTTTATTGTTCTCAGACTAACAATGCGCATCCTTCAGTAAAGGTTTTGATAATCTGCATGCCAGAGCTAGGGAGAGTATTTTTGCTATTGTTTGCTGGACCATGCCTGCTATCCTGCAAAGAACAGTAATAGCTTGAGGTCTTATGAAAATTATGACTGGCTCTGCTATTGAGCTGGTGGGTTCTTATCTAACAGACAGATTACAACAGCACTGCTCTGTTCGAAAGGACAGCTAGAATACATTTTTTATTTTTCTTTTTTTTAAATATTTCTTTTCTTTTTCTTTTTTTTTCCCGCAAGCAGTCCTATTTTCAGCATATCCTATTTCTCTAATCACCTTAAATCAAAGGACATAACCAGCAGGTCAGAGTGTAACTTGAACATTTGCTCTCCTCTGTTCAACCCACTTCTACCGCCGCTCCCCTGTTTCAGACCTTACTTTCCTGCAGCTTCTACAAATGCAAAAAAAGCATAAGAAGGAGAGAACACAGGACAAGACTGTTCCTTAGCCCTTATGGGGTTTTCCTCCACTTCTCTTTTCCTCTAGCTCTCAAGTGCTTTCTTCTGCTATTTCTGATGTGAATAACAGAAATTGGAGCCTTAATATGAAAGCAAAAGATAAGGATATTTGGGTCAAAGCACAAACTGCAAAGCAGAGCTATAGGAAAAACAGCGAAGCAAGTTGACTGCCTGTAAATTACCATCAGTGTGCTGTGTTTCATTAACTTCTGCTCTTTACATGCTTCTTTTTATGTTTATCTTTGAAACAGTGGTAGAAAGTCACAGAGTTGTTGAGAATAGGACACCATGTTTCATATCACACACATATGTCTGTTTTACAGAAGGAGGAGGTTTGCAGCCCCATCAATGAATACATTACTGTGTTAGGATCCCCTTTGAAAATGTATAATAACATTGTAAAAAAAAAAAAAAGGTCAGCTGATTTTTTTTCAGTGCTTGAATTTTTTGATGCATTCCCTGACTCAGGCCACAATCCCTTGTTATTTTTCTTTCCAAGCAAAGCTGATATTTTTCCATCTTTCTTCCATTTTCAGCCAGAGCTGCTTAACCATTTATGAGTTACAGGTGAGGATATTTGTGGTTAAAAAAACCCCAACATATTCCTCCCCACACAGGCATTACAGCTTACCCTAGAATTTGATGTTAAAGGCATAATTGTGTCTGTATCCAGGGGCCAGTCCAAGATGCTGGTGCTATCTAAAACAAGTAAACTGTCCCAGAGAACTGGCACAGCACTTCTGAGACAAGGAAGCAAAGCCTAGGAGCATATAAGTAACTGTAGGTGCCACTGTGCTGACTTCCATCGACTTCAGCCGTCTTTTGAAAGCAAGTCTTCTAGCTGAGACTCTACATAGGAATCTAAAATCAGCCAGTAAATCATTTAAGGGTTTTAACTAGAAAAGAAAAAAATAGTTTTAAAAGCCTTATGGATTACTACTTCTTCTCATTATTGACATAAAAAGTCCTCTTCTTCTCAGTGTTTGCATGACTCAAAATGGTTTATCACAGGTGAATGCAGTGCCACAAAAGGACACAATATCCAGGCTGTATTTGTTTGTGGTACACTCTGTTCCAGTGGGCGAAACTTTGTCAACACTGCAGAAATTTGAGGATGCTCTTTTCTGAGGTAGAAGTGTTTAAAGTTTCACCCTGTGTGCCTGAGTTCTGAGGCACTGTATTGCAGTGAAAGTCAGTATCTCTGAGTGGCCCTGGCAGTTTATTTGTAGCTCAGAAGGTCAAACTGTTTCACTTAATTGCAAAACACTGTTCACCAGTCTCTGGGCATATTGATGTACAGTACATATGACAGGGATTAGTTACTTGTGCAAGTTTCTAACATGACCTTTGTTAATATGATACATTCTCCATAATGAGCTGCTTGCAGTTTCTAAGAGTCATTTACACGATAAATTCAATAACAAGTTAGACATTGCTAATCCTGTACTGAAAGGAGTATCTGTCTGATTGTGTTGGAGTGCCATGTGGAAAGCTGTGGCCTTCCAACAGTTTTGGGATGGGAAGCACTAAATCCCAATTGTGTGATATATGAACACTCAGTAAAGATGTTTCTTCAAACGTCTTTTGATTTCCTGCCAGAAAATTTGTGGGGGCACAGGGTAAACATGCAAAACTGCTCTACATCAAGGATTTGATGAGCTTGGCTTTGGTAGTTGAAATAAGGTGTTAAGATGCTCCCAGCATGTCTGAATATGATATGCGAGCACAGTCATTTGGGGCCAAAGATCTCTCATCTGTGCAGTTGCAGCTTGGTTTGCTCATGCGGTTTTGCACTGGGGGAGAGGCTTTGCTTTCCCAACACACCCAGGTGGGACTTTGTCAGTTCAATGGGAAGAGGTTGTTCCACTGCATGCAGCTGGACTCTCTATACCTAACCTCCATGCCAGAATATAGCCTAGCTCTCCACTTCTAAAAGCTGAATTCCACCGTTTACCTGTATGTGCTTTTCTGGGTACAGGCAGGCACAACACTCCTGGCATAATAATATACACGACAATACATATCCCTCCCTGTGTGTGACTTCTCTCCTGCCAGCACTGCCCTCATAGATAGCTCTATGCCAGCTAAGGGAAGAATGGCTTCCACCTGTATGTCTCACACATCTCCTCTTCACAGACAGCTTTCTTTGGTAGCAAGGTCATGTGCTTTCCCTGATGAAGGGTTGCCAGCTTCTGTCCTTGACTCAGGCACAGTACCACGGTTTTGCCATAGGTGCCTTGAACAATCTATTAGGCAGGGCAGATGGAGAAATGGGCCCACACTTGTGCAGCAATGGCACAGGGCTGTTGCCACACCTCCTGCTCATTCAATGGGGAAGGCAGCCAAAATGAAGACGTTGATGGAGGTATGACAGGTAATGCAAATGCATATATCTTAATGTACATATCTCTCTTATAAACAGCTAAGAAAAAAACAGATCCTTCTCAGAGCAAAGGGAACTATTTTAAAAAGCCTAAAAATCCCTCTAGGTTGTACCTCTGCTCCTCCACACTCTCCCTTTCCCACTGATGTCCAATTTTACATGCAGTGTGGCCCTGTTTAGACACACGATTCTTCTTTGTTCCCACTTTCCCTGCCTATAAATGTCTGTGGGCTGTTGTTTATTTCCCAGCAAACTTTCTTATATTATTACTAAAGCAAAGCTATGTAATTTATGTAGAGATTGCCTTTGGAATTTTCCTGGAGTTAATCCAAATTGTAACAAAAAATACTGACAGACCAGAAAATGTAAATCCTAAATTGCATTTTTATCACTTATTAAATATTTTAAATAAACATTGTTTTAAAATTAATTACATTCTCAGAAATATGGAAATGTAGTTATTATTAACCAAAATGTTTTGTGACTATGTTTGCAAGCATGTAATGGTAAACAATGGCATACCTTGAAGTACATACAGTATCTGCAAAGCAAATTCGTCTTTTAGGATGTTGGTGAGCTTTGCTAGACTTTTATACAAAGTAGAAGTAGTGAAACTACCTGGCCAATCTGTAAAACACATTTCTGTAAATTTGTAAATCTGTAAAACTTTCTCTAAACCACGTAGGTTTTCCTGGAGTGCTGTGAAAATGGTATATTTGGAGATTTCCTGGGAAAGTTGGCAAGATCTTAATTTTATTAGGATCAAAAGCTAAGCAGAACTCACGGCCCTCTGCACAGGTTCATTACCAAGTGTCCTCTGCCACTTAAAAACATACCAGTTTATCACTGTTCTTATTGACACTTTGTGCTTAGAATAAATGAAGACCATATGTAAAAAGTATTATATATTCTTTTGTCCTCAATACTTTAAAAAAACCCCTACCTATGAATTACTTTCACATTAATAAAGTGGAAGTTCAGGATGTCTAGATAAACAGATGGGAAGGACTGGAAGAAATGTATGTTGATGATAAGATACTTCAGTCTCTCAATCACATCCAGATGAAACTGAGCCCAGTTGAGTTCCTGAGTAGCTGCACCTTTTTGGTCATCCATGCCCGTTGGTGGTTTGCAGGAAAAAACTTGAGGATTATCTTGTAAGATTTTACCTCAGCAAAAGATATGAGGGGAAAAAAAAAAGAATTAGAGATTATTTATGACCTGTCCTATTACGGCTAAGAGAGCTAAACTTCTCTTGGACTTGGGAGTATCAGTTATTTTCAGTTCTCTTTGCAGAATTGAAATTTATGAATTGCTGTTTCTTCTTTGCTTTCTTCAAGAAGCTACTTTAGAACTGTAATGCTAACATTAATTTGTTTCCTAGTCATGCCCAAAAAGCTGCTTTTATTTGACAGGCTTCCAAGTGATAAGTTTGTCTCATGACCGAAGCTGAAAATGTAATTCTGAACTGAAAATGACATTGCCCTTATAGATAAACTGCAATAAATAGGAAACAGGGACACCCCAAGTATTATTTCATAACTGCATGTGGGCAGTAAATTAATTCAGCTGAGATGAATTCTTTTAAGGATCCTCAGTTCAGTTGCTTCACTATTGGTGTCTGATGCATTTGAAGTGCCTCTACCCGCCCCAGGAGTCTCCATAGCCACCACCCCATTGCATATGAGGCTGTGTCATATCGGCCAGCTGTGTGGGGCAGCTTCAGATTCCTGAGGTGATCTTGAATGACACTAAATGTCTGTGTCTAGGCAGCTGGTCCCTTACTGTAAATGTGGCCATACTCGTCAGAAAGGGAAGCTGCTGTTAGCTGAGCCCTTTACAACATCTGCCTGTTATTTACGTTCCTCATTTGCAGCTCAACTGGACTAAGAAGATCTGACTGTAAAGCCACTGCTGAAAGTGGGAAGATTTGATTTTAATCTAAGTCAAATAGGCTGGGTTGGTTATTTTTCCTCTGGTGAAGTCCCAATACTTTGGCATTCATTTTCTCACCATGAATTGTGGCCAGAATTGGGCCAGAATTGCAGGGAACATCACATAGATGGGATTCTTCGCTGTGTTTTCTCTTTTAAATATCAAAACATTTCACCTCAGCTCAGTTCCACATCAAGCTTATTCTTCTTAGTTGCTGCTGTGACATCTGTGAGTTGTGGTTTCTTTGTTTTAAGCCCCATTCTGCACATACTTTTCTTCCCCTGTGGCATTGCATATCCCGCATGGATGCCACATGGTCACATAACTCCACGACAAACTTAGTGAGCCAGCTAAGGGGTGGAAGTAGTGTCTCACAGGATCTATTTTTCAGCACAGGAGCCCTTCCAAGAGGAAAAGCAGGATACAAGCCAGCTACACTATGACACAAATGAAGCTAGAACTATTAGATTCGCAAGTTTACAGAAATCAAGATTTAACATTCTCTCTTGATAAAATCCAAGCTGTTTATCCTCTTTCTCTTAATGCAGCCTGGCAGAATCAAGAAACTTCCCTGTAAAAACATGCCTTTTATTTTATCTTAACACATTGTTCTAGTTAATAAATACATTAAAGGGTGGTTCTTAATGAAGCTTAATGAGTCTAAGTCAATGCTAATTATCATCTTACATTACTATGATAGCTTAATTCTCCACTCATTGTCACCCCCCCCAAAAGCAGCAAAAAACTACATCAGCATTCTAACAAAGCAAAAAATAAGTATTTTTATTTTCTTTTTTTAACTGTTAAGAGGGACACTAGAACACTAGAGCTTTTCCTGTAATAGGATATCTTCTGCTTCAGACTACGTACAAGGTAATTTGATTATCTCCAACAAGCCTCTTAGGCCCTTATTTCTGCAGTGCTAAAACATTTCTAGAGAGTCAACATATGGTAAGAAATTTAAATGCTAGCAGGGCATTCATACACATCATCTTGAAACAAAACACATTTCCTAATAAAACCTGTGAGTGTAGATCTCATAGTTATGGAAGACAGATCTCAAAAATAAAACAAATAATTCGGGTTGTCCTAAGGAATCTTGCAGAACTTTGTCAGAGTAAAATTGGTCTTCAAATGGAGAGGTCAACAGGAAAAAAGTAAAATTCTAAAGAAAAAAATGCTATTTTGCCACTAATGATCTGAAAATACTTTCTTACAGTGTGGGTTTTTTTTAAGTAAAAGTTGGAGCCTATCCAGCTGCTTCAAGCTCAGAGCAAATCCTTCATTTCAGAACGCCCTCAGCAGAGAGCAGACTCTTTCCAATTCTGCAAACAGGGAGTTGCTTCCATCTGCTGGAGACAAAAAATACCTCAAGAACAAATGCCAAATGTTTCAGCCAGGTGCTGGGATCATTTGAGAAGCCTAGGTGTGCTGTCTCCAGAACACTGTAAGGTAGTTTCACAACCTACACCTGAAGAAGAGGACAACCAGAATAAGTAATGCCATCCCAGCCATTGAATGTGCCCTGTCTATGTCCCCTGTATGAAATCCAACAGGAAAGAAGATTAATTAAAGTCAGTAATCCCTTAGGCCAGCATCCTCTTCCAGGAAATAAGCAGTTGTGTCTATTTCAAAAACACAAAGCCTTTCTCTAGTCTACAGGGGAACAGGACTAAACCTTAAGAAGAAATATGAGGCTCAGCAATCAGATTAGGGACTGGAATGGTCATCTAACAGCCCTCGTCTTCATCAGTGTGCTCACAGGTGTTGCTCTGATGGTACAGATGCTTTGAAGCATGAATAATGATCATTTGAGAAAGCTTCTTGGAGCACTTGGCAAACATTACTGCATTTATTCACTCAGTACCTCCATGTGAGGGGTGTGCATTTTATTAGCCTTCTGAGACTGAACATAAACACATCTATGCACACATTCTTTTCACCAAAATCCTGTGCATGAGCAAACACATTTTGAGCCAGAAACCTTGTAGAATGAGCACACCAACTTTGTACCGCTTGTTATCTGCTCCCAATAGATTCAAAACCAGTATAAAAGGAGGTGTGACTGATCAGACATAACAACTTACAGTTTAGGATCTGATCCACCATGCAGGTTCTGAATGAGTTTTCCTTGGGGATTTTCCTTCAAGGGTTGACGTATAGGTGTGTGCTAGATGAGAAGAAGATCTGTTCCAGCCTCGTTGCCATGGCTAGTACTCTATCATTTCCTACGGGAAGGTTTGGCTGGCTACCTTTCTGTACCCTTAGGTACAATTTAAAAAGCCATGTATTTTTAAAGCAAGGAGGAAAAAAATACTGTAGAAAGATACTGTGCCATTTAAAAAAAATTCTTTCTGCACATCTAAAAGAATAATAAAAAAAAAAGAAAATGTAGGCTAGTGAAATTACACTAAGGCAATTAACAAATTCATCATTTACATGTGCCAGCCACTTGAAAGAATCCAATTACTATGATGAAGATCATCATAAAGCACACATTTTCCACCTAATAATAAAGCCCATTGTTACCAAGTGGAAAGATGTGCATACTCTAAGCATGTTGTAATTAAATATTCATTTCTTTATATTTGATTAGAACAACATGCTCATTATTGTAAAAGACCACAAGAGAGATAATCACATCCTTACTTATTCTTTGCTATTAGACTCAGGTTTTGTTAAGACTGTTTTAAGTTTTTCTGCTTCCTCCTAACCTTCTGTATTTTGATACATTCTCATTTATTTTTCTCAGGGAAAAAAACCTTCATTTTTGTTTTTACTTAGCTGGTAATGGATCTGATAGACAATTGATCATGTAGTATTCATTCAAATAATATTGTGAGTTATTTTTTTTCTTTTCCTATTCCAAACATGAATAGAAAAAATCAGTTGACATTTTTATTTTGTGTAAGTGTCCCCTACTCTCTAGTTGCTATTTGAAACCTGGCATCCAACATGTGAACTGAACAGCTTCCTGTGGTCTGCTCACACATGAAAGTTTCAGTGTTTCAGTTTCTAGGACTCTTTCTAATAACGTTTCAAGTATCTGTGACTGTGTAACTGAGATTGTCTTTTTTTTGTGTGTCAAACAGTCAAGTGGGGAAGCCTGACCACTGCTTTTTCTGGTGTTTGTGACTGCAGTTTATGTTAACAGCAGCAAAAAAAAAAAAGTGCAAAATGTATGAATGCTGTGGAAAATATATTAAGTGTTGCTGGAAAATCTTCAGATCTGTCCAATCAGCTCAATGTACTTCTTAACAGAAACTTTCATCTGAAAGACACTCAAAGGCTTCATCAAATGGGATTTTGTCTCTACATCAAGAGTGTATCTAATCTAGTTGTCTGGACTCATTCTGTAGGAAGAAGTAGATACTCTGTATATACCTGTGAGACGGCAGACATGGATGTGTATTCTTACCTCAGATCCAAAGAGACAGGAATCAGCCTTTTACGTAAATGACAATTCATCTACATGTATAGCTCTTCCATTCAGAGATGCTTATCTAGACAGGACACATCTACATCACCACCTGTGTAGAACATACGACAAGATTTTACCTCTTACCCGTGCTAAAAGTGAAAGGCTTCCTTTCTTTAATAAATTGTATCAAATAGTGTCAGAAGATCATAGTATGGAACTAATTTCAACCACATCATTTACTTCATGAAGGGCAAAAGGACCACTCAAACACTGAAAGTCCTTTGCCTTAAGTAGACATACCTAAGTGTCTTGCTGGGTTGGAATAATTAATTCCATATGAAAATTAAAATGACATGTCTTAATTTTTACTTATTTTGATGTTCTTAATTAATATTCTGAGCAAAATACAAGCTTAGATCTGCATTTAAAATACAGACAGGATGCTATGACTCTAGCTGAAGTCTGGAATCCTTCTTTATATAGAAGACATGTATGAAAGCTTTGATCCTCAGTATTCAAGGTACAGGTTCTATATCTCACGTAAAAGTTACTTTCACCACCAACACAGCAGCACATTGCAGAAAGGAAGCTCCAGTTAAAGTAATACAAGGCAAGAAAAGTCCAATCAGATTTACTTTTCACTGTAGCGAGGGAAATTATGCTGATAAACTGTGATGTTAAAAGAAAGCTTAAAGAAATCTAGGCTCTTTAATCTTGACACTCAGTAGAATAGCACCTGAACTTTAGCAAATAAGATGGAGAAAAAGAATGTCTAGATGTGAAAAACTGTTAAACTAAGGGTCATGTGAAAAAAGTCTGAGACATGCTTCAGCCTGTTCTTCTGGGAACTGGAGGGTGGCATAATTCAGCAAATGGCTTTTAGTGAATATGAAATTGGAAGACCATTATATATGCATTCTGTATATAGTAAAGGCAGCGTGAACCACACCAGTGCTAGGTTTAGGGGAGAGATTCCTCCACTCCAGCAATTTATTATTCCTTTGGATCTATTCAGATACAGCTAGATTTATTGGCATTTACCTGGAGGTTATATATTTAGTTCTCAGGGTAAATATTGCAAATAGCAAAGGACAATTTATTTTCAGTTCTTGTTGATTCATCTGCATTCTAAGCTTATTTTCTTAACTCCAATGGTTATATTTGCTTTTGTGAGGGCCAAAACACAGTAAACCCTCTTCTCACTTTTATGTCATTCAAGCTTTTCTGCTTATCATTTTCTGTTCTGGAAGGTCAATAATGACCCAAAAACCAACCTACTGATAACTTCAGTGAGTGAGAAGGGAAAGAAAAGGACATCTCAAAGATAATAAAAGCATCAGCTGATAAAATAAATATCTTAAATTGAACTGGGAGACATGATAATTTTGTTTACCTGTTTGCTGCTCAGTTATTGTTGTCATCCACTATGTTTGTTCCATCAGGGCTAAGAATCAAGCCTGGGACAGTATTGCAACAGGTATTGTGAAAACATAGGCTAAAAGGTAGTTGCTATCCTGAGATTTGTCAGGCTGCAATTTTTGAGCAATCTTTTCCTCTCACAAGCTCCATTTCTCACAGAGAACTTGCAGAATTATACTCTTTTCCACAGAGATCTTGGATTAGGCAGTGAGCATGGGTTTTTTTGCCAGAGATGCCTGTGTAGCTGTCACTGCAGATGGGAAGAAGGGAAGAAATGCTTTCCATAGAACCATATGACCATAGCATCTGGAAGTGATATGTTTTTGTCTGCCTGGGAATTCTCTAGTCCTGCTAGAGGAAGGATGGTTGGATGGACTCTACGGCAAGGGAGGAGTCTCCCTCTCGACCTTAAGGAATGTTATAAGGTTACCAACTCTGTCAGGCTCCAGGACTCAGCGATTCCTCTTGCTCAGCTGCTGGAGGCCAGCCCAGTGTGTCTGGAAACCCAGGAGTCTTTCTATCCTATGTTGATGGATATAGCTGCTTTTTTCCTGTTTGCAAGTTCAGCCAGTAGCAAAGTTGAGCGTGCATCCCAGCAATACACACAGAGACAGAGGGCACTAATGCAGCCCCCCTCCAATATAAAAAATCCTCAAGTTCATCTTCTTTCTCCCTTCTTATCAGTTATAAAGTTCATAGTTTCTTAATGGTCCATCAATTAGTGACCTGAGAAGTTGGGTCTTTGCTAGCATTATGTTATGTTATCACTTATCCAACATCTGTATGTCTCTGTGTGTTTTGTTTATCACTTTTCCTGCTACTTATCACTCCCTTTGAACTGAAAAGTTTTTTCATGTGATAACCTCTTACATTTCATACACCCTTACACTCATGGTATGACTGTGGTCTAAATACACTGGGAAGTTCCAAAACAGGAAAGGCAAGATGCATGCCTGCATCCAGGCACAGGCTGTGTACAGCTCCCTGGGTCAAGTATCTCTGGGTCTAGTTATTGACCAAGAACCGCTCTACACTAATAGCTCATCTCTGCAGCAGGCCAGACTCTGCCCAAGTTTGATTTTTCTGCCTTTCTCAAGTTGGCTTAGGAAGAGGTTCCTGCCAAATTTTAATTTCTGAAGGAACTGGACAACAAAACACGGAGTACAGGCAACTGATGCAAAAACTGTTTCACAAGTGATGACAAGAAAAAGCCCTAAGTTTCATGCTTAAAATAGAACTTCATCAGTTCTTCGTAAGTTGATGCACAGGCTGCTGTATCTAGCTGTTGTTCATTTGCTCACCATTAATTAGCTTGAAACACTTCAAATGATTCCTTTTCCTACTGTAGTTTGAGTATGATACTGTTAAACTAAGCAGTTCATACTCCATAAAAGAACAGTGTTTAAGCTGTTTCCTGTCTCTGTCCTAGCTGAGGCCATATTCTCATCTTACCTTTACACTAAAATAAAAAACACTCTTACTGTTGGCTTCCCTACAAAGTATTCCTGTTCCCTGTAGTATAAGCTGAAGGAGATTGCTTTTTGACCAGTCCAGAGTTGGGAAAGCCAAGTAAATATTTTCCCTGCTTTTATCTACTAATTGCATTTCTTAATAGCAATTCCACATCCTAGACAGGTAATACACCTCCCTAAGTACATATTAAATTTTCAAGGTTATTAAAACCCCTCAGCTTTGCTTTTTTTTTATACCACAGCCCAAAGCATGTTATCAGAGCAAGACCTGCTTTCCTACCAAGTCTCATTGCTGAGACGTACTCCAGTAAAATGCTGAAATGCCCCTCAGACATCTTGCAGAATCTCTAATGTCTGGTTGTTGGAAATTTTCTGTGACTTAAGGACAGGTGCAGCCAAAGCACTGCTCAAATTGTCAAGTGTGACAGAGAAATGAGCTTTCACCATTCATTCACAGTTGTTATTAGAGGTTTGCAGTGGAATGGGAATGCAGGGGGCTACATCCTGATCAAGCCTACCAGTCCCTCTGGTTTCTAGAGAGGTAGTCTGGACATAAACCAGCATAGCAAAGAAAGGAGGGAATATTTTGTTTTGCTCGTTACAAAGCATTACAAATCATTATTCTATGCTACAATTTATCCCCATTCACTGTTTTCAAGGGCAGAATCATTGTTTCTTACGGACTTATCTGCTTCTGCTGCTTATTTCCCTATGTTAAGTCAATTTGAAAAATTTCAGTTGGCTGCCATGGAAATAATTATGATGTCAAAAACACAGCATTATGACTTCAGTTATAGGTATATGTAGCTGAAGCAGATGAACCCTTTTAATGAAAGCAGCCTAGAAAATATAAAGCAGGGAAAGAAGGAGAGAAGATAGGGAAGCAGAAGCGTTTCAAAATAAATGGATTTCCAAAGTTCAGCATGCAGCTATCATTTATCCTTTAATTTCTGACATTTTTGGTTCCAAGGAATAAAGATGCTTTTACAATGGAGATGAACCTTATACCATTCATTTCCATCCAACATTAAAACAGGTACAAAATGAAAGATAAACAATAATAATTACCATAGAATTTTTAAGGAATTGTAGGTGTTATGATACACCCAGTTCTTTATTCTTTCATTCAATTTTCAGAGGAGAATGAATCCAAGGCCAAAATGTTTTACTCTGAGCCAGCTGAGTATCATCTCTGTGCTGGATGTAGCTGCTGGTAGTTCCTTGGGCGTTGCCACTCTGCTAATACCGTATTCCTACTAATAGGTCATAAAAACTAAATCTCTGAGGATTTTACAGTACATGGAGTGTGTAACTAGCCCTCACATGTTATTAAGTCTGACTCTGATAGTCTAATAAGCATTAGGGATGGCATATTTTAGCAATGAACTATCTCATTCTTTATATAAGAAGCTATTAGTTCAGTGCACAGCATGGTAATGGCATTGAAATGTAAATCTTTATGCAGTACTGACTATTTAACATTGCATATTGATTATACTCTAAAAGATACATTTCCGTTTTGAACTTTTCTAGAGTGCCTATAATAGGTTACAACAACTTCATAGCACTTTCTATTGATTAAAACTGTCTCTCACTTCTCTAACTAACTATTAAATCAACAATCAATTTTTCAACTCATAACCCACACTAACAATCTCATTGTTCTCTTGTTTTTAGGTAAGCTGTCGATTTACTGCAACATTGCAATTCATATGTTGCCTGAACGATCAGTGGCCTTCCCCAATATGCTTGCTTTCTGCTCACCCTAATAAGGTCGGACATGGAGGAGGAGTGAAAGAACAGAAGCTTCTCTCATAATCAGCAGCTGTATCACCCAGTAGGATCCACTAGCAACAGGTGTAAAGGAGTAGCCTTATGCTGCTGTCCAAGGGAAAGATCCCGCTGACAGCAGTTGTAACTGGTAAACCAAGTGACCCAGAGAAAAACTATGTAATTAAAGGAATAAAGGAGATATGGTCTCCTCTGACTTTTGGAATGGCCTTTGAGTCATTTAAAGTTTCCAGGTGAAACCTTGGTTCTGTGGAGTTAATATAAGTATCTTTGGCACCCTGAACAGCTCTTCTCTCCTCTGCAATATAAGGAATAATAACATTTCTCTTCTTTGCCTGATTTATCTGTTTAGTTCACAAGGCTTTTCACAAAAGAATTATGAACCAAAGTACCTCATCACAGCACTTGCCTGGGGCCATCAGTGCTTTCACAGTACATATAGCAGTAATAGATGCAATAAATAATGAGGTCCTAGAAGAAAACCATAGTCCTATTAAATGGCCTTAGCATTCAGGGCACCTCCAAGGGCTTCTTGAGGCCATTTGACTACAGATGCAGTGTTGGTTTCTAATTAGAGTGCTTTTCCGTATGCTCCAGAAGGGAACTGAATGAACTTGAAGTATCCCCAGCAACACATTCCCTTCTCTTTCCAAAAATCCACTTTCTCAACACTTAGCATGACCGTGTTTTGTCATCTCTTGTGCTGTTTTTTGTCAATGTGATTAAAAAATATTATGAACATTTTCTCCTGCTCTCCTGACTGATCTACAGTGCTTGCCCACTCTAAAGGTAAACGTAGATTAAAGGAACAGCCCAAACTCAATCTTTCCCTTCTTGATATTTCAGGTAGATTTATTATCTTCCAACCCATTAATTTGTCACTTTAATAAGAACCTAAAAAGTTAATTAATTAATAGGAGCAGCTTCGTCATTTATTAGCCAAGCAGCAATTGTAATTCAGGTTGCAATAAGGGATTGATGAAGAAAGAGTAAATGCCTGAACGGTACAGTAAATGTTATTAAACTCATTTCATCTGTCAGTTTGAAGATAATTAATTTTGCATTGTTAATATCAAGCCTCATGTTCTTTGGACATTTCAACACAAGGCTATTTATACCTTGTCAATGTGGAAGGGCAACGCAAAGTTAGAATAAGAGAAATTTGTGAGAAAAATTAAAATTAATTGAGGCTATTCAATCAGTTGGAAAAAAAAAAAAATCCTACTCTTCTCCTTTCTGTCTCTTTTCCTTTGTAAGCAAAAAAAAACCCTGTAGTTTGGGTGGGCAGAATAATCTCCCTGAGCTCTCTGTCCTTTACTTAGAAAAAGCTCATGGAAGAAGCCAAAATTGAATTGGGTTCTGCACCAAGCTTCAAAACTCAAATGCATGCTGAATTGCACTGTGCTTGAAGACAGGGGCAGGAGAGAGGAGAAAAATAATTATGCATTCCCACTCTCAGGGAAGTCTGTTGCCTCCCGGGGGCATGGGTCAAGGACATCACAAAGATACTCCCTAGCCTGGTGCAGCCCTCGGACTACTACCCACTGCTCCTGTTCCATGTGGGGAGCGATGAATGTGCAGATCGGAGTGCAAGGAACATCAAAAGAGATATCAGGGCCTTGGGACAGACACTTAGGGGATCTGGAGCACAGGTTATTTTTTCATCCCTAGTTCCTGTTGCAGGTAATGACATTGAAAGGAATAGACGAGCTCAGTCTGTTAATACATGGCTCCATGGCTGGTGTCACCACCACAATTTTGGGTTTTTCAACAATGGAATGACCTACGTGGCACCAGGCCTGCTGGGAGCAGATGGGGGCCGGCTCACTGCAAGAGGGAGAAGGGTTTTCGCCCAAAAATTAGCAGGGCTTATTAACAGGGCTTTAAACTAGATTCGACGGGGGAAGGGGGTATTATTGGGTTTGCCCAAGACCAGCAAAGGGATGTCGTACCAAGGAAAGAGGAGCGAGGTACTGGTGAGGGCCTGCAGCCCTTAGCTCCAACATGTGCTGGCTACACTGCAGCAGGATCACAGTCTTATGTAGACAAGCGAGGAGCTCGAGGACCAACAGGAGCCAATGTGGAGGCACCGTTAATACACGGCAATGGAATGTCGCCTGGAGAGCAGCGCAAGGTAATTACAGCTGCTCCAACCAGGTCAGCCTCAACAAAGACAAGGCTGAAGTGCCTCTATACAAATGCATGGAGCATGGGGAACAAGCAGGAGGAACTAGAGATGTGGGCACGATTCCAGGACTATGATGTCATTGGCATCGTAGAAACTTGGTGGGATGACTCCTATGACTGGAGTGTTGGAATGGAAGGCTACAGGCTCTTCAGGAGAGACAGGCTGGGGAAAAGAGGAGGTGGTGTTGCCTTGTATGTTAAAGAGCATCTGGAATGCATGGAGCTCAGCCTAGGGATGGATAAAGAGCCAACTGAGAGCCTATGGGTTAGGATTAAAGGGAAATCAGGAGCAAGTGACATTACGGTGGGGGTTTGCTACAGGCCACCAGACCAAGAAGACCCAGTGGACGAAGCCCTTTATAGACAGATAGGGGTGGCATCATGTTCGCAGCCCCTGGTGCTCATGGGTGAGCCATGAGCACCACCCTGACATCTGTTGGAAAGGCAACACAGCCAAGCATAGGCAATCCAGGAGGTTCTTGGATTGCATTGAGGACAACCGCCCACTGTAGGAAAAGATCAAGTGCAGGATCACCTGAGGAACCTGAAGGTGCACAAGTCCATGGGACCTGATGAGATACATCCGCGGGTCCTGAGGGAACTGGCAGATGAAGTCGCTAAGCCACTAGCCATCATATTTGAGAAGTCGTGGCAGTCTGGTGAGGTTCCTGCTGACTGGAAAAGGGGAAACATAACCCCCATTTTCAAAAAGGGAAATAAGGAAGACCCGGGGAACTACAGGCCAGTCAGTCTCACCTCTGTGCCTGGCAAGATCATGGAGCAGATCCTCCTGGAAACTCTGCTGAGGCACACAGAAAACAAGGAGGTGATTGGTGACAGCCAGCATGGCTTCACCAAGGGCAAATCATGCCTGACAAATTTGGTGGCCTTCTACGAAGAGGTCACAGCGGCAGTGGACAAGGGAAGATCAACTGATGTCATCTACTTGGACTTGTGCAAAGCGTTTGACACTGTCCCACATGATATCCTGGTCTCTAAATTGAAGAGACATGGATTTGACAAATGGACCACTCGATGGATAAAGAACTGGCTGGACAGTCGCACTCAAAGGGTTGCGGTCAACGGCTCGATGTCCAAGTGGAGACCAGTGACAAGTGGCGTTCCTCAGGGGTCGGTGCTGGGACCTGTACTGTTCAACATCTTTGTCGGAGACATGGACAGTGGGGTCGAGAGCACCCTCAGCAATTTTGCCGATGATACCAAGCTGTTTGGTGAGGTAGACACGCTGGAAGGGAGGGATGCCATCCAGAGGGACCTGGACAGGCTGGAGAGGTGGGCCCAAGCCAACCTCATGCAGGTCAACAAGGCCAAGTGCAAGGTCTTACATCTGGGTTGGGGCAATCCCAAGCACAAATACAGGCTGGGCGGGGAATGGTTGGAGAGCAGCACTGAGGAGAAGGACCTGGGTGTGCTGATTGACAAGAAGCTCAACATGAACCAGCAATATGCGGTTGCAGCCCAGAAGGCCAACCGCATCCTGGGCTGCATCAAAAGAAGTGTGGCCAGCAGGGCAAGGGAGGTGATTCTGCCCCTCTACTCCACTTTCATGAGACCCCACCTGGAGTACTGCATCCAGCTCTGGAGTTCCCAACATAAGAAGGACGTGGACCTGCAGGAGTGCATCCAGAGAAGAGCCACAAGGATGATCTGAGGGCTGGAGCACCTCTCCTATGAGGAGAGGCTGAAAGAGTTGGGGCTGTTCAGCCTGGAGAAGAGAAGGCTCTGGGGAGATCTTATTGCGGCCTTCCAGTACCTAAAGGGAGCCTACAGGAGAGCTGGGGAAGGACTTTTTACTAGGGCATGTAGTGATAGGACGAGGGGGAATGGCTTTAAACTGGAAGAGGGCAGGTTTAGATTGAACATTAGGAAGAAGTTTTTCACTTTGAGGGTGGTAAGGCACTGGAAAAGGTTGCCCAGAGAGATTGTTGAGGCCCCATCCCTGGAGGTGTTCAAGGCCAGGCTGGACGTGGCCTTGGGCAACCTGGTCTAGTGGGAGGTGTCCCTGTCTATGGCAGGGGGGTTGGAACTCGATGATCTTCAAGGTCCTTTCCAACCTAAACCATTCTATGATTCTATGATTCTATGATTTGGAAAAATGCTCTGAGTTCAGAGAGACCCTTGCAGGGACTCAATCTTCTGTTATTCTCCCATCTTCTCTCCTGAAGTCTTGGACTGAGAGCTCTCTTTTCCTAAGGCCTTACTATCTGCAGTCCAGACCTGCCTTTTCAGAGCAGCTCAGCTTCTAGGTGGTGCTCCTCTGAAGAGCCTTTCTCAGGACACCCTGGCTGCATGGACCCTCCTGGCTCAAGCTGGTGCTCTGTTTTCCCACCACTGCTCCCATCCTGCATCCTGCCCACCTGTGCCTTTAGCCCATGGAGCCTACAGCATCTGCTTTTCTCCTCACACAGGCTGAAAAAACTCAAGCCTTCACAGTTCAGGCAAACCTTTGGACTTCACGAAGGCCTCCTTGGGGTCTGTTTTAATGTATGTATTTCCTGCTCCTGACAATTTTATGCTTTTAACCAGACATTCTGTGTCTGGAGGTAATTGACCTTTGTCTTCCTTAGTTTCTTCACCCTCAATTTATGCTTCCAAGAAAGGTTTCAAACTTTGTCCAGGCATCCATAACACTAATAAAATTGTCTTTATATGACACCAAACACAGAACCACAGAATCAAAGAATGGTAGGAGTTGGAAGGGATCTTTGGAGATCATCAAGTCCAACTGTCCCGCCAAAACAGGTTCACCTACAGCAGGTTGCACAGGAATACATCCAGGCAGGTTTTGAATTTCTCCAGAGGAGGACACTCCACAACCTCTTTGGGCAGCCTGTTCCAGTGCTCTTTCACACTCAAAGCAAGGAAGTTATTTCTCATGTTGAGATGGAATTTCCTGTGTTCCAGCTTGTTCCTTTTGCCCCTCGTCCTGTTGCCAGGCACCACTGAATAGAGTCTGGCCCCATCCTCTTGACACCCTCCCTTTAGATATTTATAAGTGTAGAGAAGATGCCCTCTCAGTCTTCTCTTCTCCAGGCTAAACAGACCCAGGTCTTTCAGCCTTTCCTCATAAGAGAGGTGGTCCATTCCCTTGATCATCTTTGTAGCCCTCCACTGGACTCTCTCCAGTAGTTCCTTGTCTTTCTTGAACTGGGGAGCCCAGAACTGGACACAGTACTCCAGATGTGGCCTCACCAGGGCAGAGTAGAGGGGGAGGATAACCTCCCTCAACCTGCTGGCCACGTTTTTTTTAATGCACCCCAGGATACTATTGGCCGCCTTGGCCACGAGGGCACATTGCTGGCTTATGGTCAACTTGTTGTCCACCACAACTACCAGGTCTCTCTCTGCAGAGCTGCATTCCAGCAGGTCAGCCCCTAACCTGTACTGATGCATGCGGTTATTCCTCCCTAGGTGCAGGACCCTACACTTGCCCTTATTGAACTTCATTAGATTCCTCTCCACCCAACTCTCTAGCCTGTCCAGGTCTCTTAGAATGGTGTGACACAGCCTTCTGGTGTGTCAGCTACTCCTCTTTTGTGTCTTCAGCAAACTTGCTGAGGGTACACTCTGTCTCCTCATCCAGGTCGTTGATGAATACGTTGAACAAGACTGGACCAAGTACTGACACCTGGGGAACACTGCTAGTTACAGGCCTCCAACTGAACTCTGCACCTCTGAAGACAACCCTCTGAGCTCTGTCATTCAGCCAGTTCTCAATCTACCTCACTGTCCACTCATCTAACCCACACTTCCTAGGCTTATCTATGAGAATGTTAGGACAGACAGTGTCAAAAGCCTTGCTGAAATCAAGGTAGACAACATCTGCTGCTCTCCCCTCATCTACCCAGCCAGTCATACCATCATAGAAGGCTATCAGATTGGTCAAGCATGATTTTCCCTTGGTAAATCGATGTTGACCACTCCTGATAACCTTCTTTTCCTCCACATGCTTAGAGATGACATCCAGAATGAGCTGTTCCATCATTTTTCTAGTGATGGAGGTGAGGCTGACTGGCCTGTAGTTTCCTGGGTCCTCCTTCTTGCTGTTATTGAAGGCTGGCATGACATTGGCTTTCCTCCAGTCCGCAGGCACCTCTCATGTTCTCCATGACCTTTCTCCTGATGGAGAGTGGCTTCGCAATAACATCTGTCAGCTCCCTTAGCACTCGTGGGTGCATCCCATCAGGGTCCATAGATTTGTGGGTGTCAAGTTTGCCTAAATGATCTCTAACCTGATCCTCCTTCATCAACGGAAAGTCCTTCTTTCTTTAGACTCCCTCTCTTGCCTCCAGGGTCTGGGATTCCTGCGAGCCGGCCTTAGCGGTAAAGACTGAAGCAAAGAAGTCATTCAGTAACTCCACTTTCTCTGCATCCTCCACCACCAGGGCACCTACCTCATTCAGCAGTGGGCCCACATTTTCCCAAGCATTCTTTTTGCTGCTGATGTACTTGAAGAAGCCCTTCTTATTGTCCTTGACATCCCTTGCTGGGTTTAATTCCAAGTGGGTCTTAGCCTTCCTCTGGGCTTCATTTGTCATTACTCTGTGATGGTGTGATTTGATGAAATGACGAATGAAGATGCTTCTCCAGTCCTCTGCATTACTTTTTTTACTGCAGTTGGGGACTAAACTTAGCCTTTTGAAATGCTTTCTATTTATTTTATTCCAGGAGTATATTATACTAAGCATGTCACTAAAAATCAGTCTGAGTCACTTTTAATGCTTGGTAATGATCAGAAGCGTCATCCTAAGATAAAGTCAATGGCAAGAAGAGATTGCGTGCAACAAGAGTTAAACTCCAGCTTGACCAACATAAGGACATTCCTCATTTTTCAGACTGCAGCGTACATACTTGTAAGAGAAATATTGCAGTTATTCAAGCACCTGAACACATTTCCTGATGCAAATCTGTGTGCATCTGCGCACACACTCTCTTATAATCATTGTGCTTCCAAGGAGGGAGCATACTGAAGTTAAGGCAGTTGAATTTTTCTTCTAGTGTTGTCAAGCTTTACACTACCTCGTATTGTCAGCTCTCACTGACTTTTTCAGTGTTTTTTTTTCTGCTGAGGTCAGATGTTTGCATGACAGTCTCAGGTTTGTCTAAAAAAAAAGTATATTGTGTTTCTCTGTGGATGTAGAAAAATGCTGAAATTGTGTTTCAGAGGTTTAACAAAAAGAAGCCTATCAAAAGAGCTCATATTTATTTGTGTGTGTGTTTTCAACTTGCTTGTTTTTAATCATACCAGAAGTCTTGGAGTTGCAGTGTGTTATGTTTAGAAAAAGAAAGGCAAGCAATGCTAATGTACTTTGTTACAGGCATTTCTCCAGCCTGCCTTGTCATGCTAACATTTGTACAGAGAACTTGTTCTACAGAACCCACAAGTCACTCAGCATAGGTCCAGGCAGCTTGTTTAATTGTATGACCACTTCGCAGAAATCATTTCTTTTTTGATAACATTTCCAGCTGAGAAACATGAAAACCTCCCTGTGGTGCTAAGTGGATCTTGAACTAACACTCTTCTATACAAGAAAAGTCACTCTCCTTCCATGCCACACAGAGGAGAGACAGTCCCTGTCATGCCACTAAAAAACCCCTCATGCACAGTTTCATTACTATCCTCAGCAAACACAAACCTGGGGCTTTCCTGATGTTTTTGAAGTTGTCACCAAATTCAGGGAGAAATCATTTAAGAAGCATTTAAGAATTTAAGAATCATTTAAGAATCATTTAAGCATTTGCTGGACTGCTGAATTTGTGTCACTGCTTCCACAAGAAATCTATGCCTTCTTGCATGAATCCTGTGTTCCCAAGTGTTGTTCACCTGGCTGGGCCCTGCTGCTTCACTGAGTTCACCTGATGGCAAGATGGAGAAAGGGCTTTTACTGTCACCTCACAAAAATGAGATCTATTTTATGCATTCACTCAAACAGAGACCCAAGATTCAGATAATTCAGGGCCAAGTTCATTTCCTTCCTTGGGCTGCCAGTTAAATGAGGTGAAGAGGAAAGAAGCCATGTTCTGTGCATGAGCCTCTTTATCCATCTGGGAGGCTGTTTTGCACTTACTATTTTCTCTGTTACTCTGGGGAGGATTGTGCTGCAACACAAGACTTCATGGCTGTATGCTTGTCTCAGTCCATGGGTTGCTCTACCAAAGCAGGATCCAGAATGAGTTCCTGGTTTCTGTTGTCTTTGTCTCCTTCAGCCTTAACATCCATAAAACTTCTTACATATCTCTCCAGGTGTCCTCCCTTTTTTGTTCCAAAGGAGCATTGCTACATGGCTGTCCTGTATGTGGCACAGTGGAAGATAAGTAACAATTCAGCACACTGTTCACATGTGTCAAGCTCCTTAAAGTTACCTCTGGCTGTGGTGGTGATAATCCTTCACATGTATAATTATGTTATATAAAATATTAATATAGAAGTATTACATAAAAGTATATATAAAGCATCTATATATGTATCTTAAATATTTCTATTTATTCAGAGAACTCTAGCAGCTTTCAGGCAAATGATGGTTCAAGTGTTTCCTACCAATAGATTGGCAACAAACACTTCTGGGTGTTCAGGGTGCCAAGTTCTCCAGTGGAGATGAGCCAATTGTTGCACTTTGAAGCCTGAGCCACTAAAACAATGCCAGTTGCCAGACACTTCCAGGTCCCTGTCTCTACGGTATGCCCTGCCATTACCCAAATGTCTAGCCTCATCATCCTGACCAGAATTTATTTAGTTTCTGAGATGTGTCTAGATGATTGTCCTCAATGTATATGATCATCACCTCTGTTCTCCCTATTCTCTTATTCAGGTTGCTGAAGAGCAAAATAATGCTGAAGAGTGTTATTTGTTTTATATGTGTTCAGCAGTCTAATTCAGCCTGACTTCTAGCTATTCTCTCCTCTACCTTATATTCTTCTTTCAGCATTGTTTCCTAATGTGTCCTTTATTCTCTTCCTTTGTAGGCTGCCTGCTTATTTCTCATATCCTTTGAGGTTACTCATCAGATGAGGCTACAGCCCTTTCCTACAAACATAGTTTTTCACCTGGGATTTGATTTCCAAATAATCTTTGTACTTTGCCTTAAAGAAGTAAGTCTCGTGCTTCCTTCACATTCAGACCCTTGCATTTCTCAAACTAGTTAACTTCAGCTGGCTTCCTTCAACTATTCCATTTTACACATTTGAAAGCCAGAACTCTGGCTGCAAATCAATTTTTGCTTATCTTTCTGTTAAACTTTAAGTAGATCAATTTTTGGTCATTGATCTCAAGTTCTGAAAGAGCAGGAAGTTGTGCACAGCCTCCTGCAGCAGAATATCCTCTTTCTCCAAGGTCTACTGAATTCATTTAGCTAACTGGTATGCAAGATCAAGCATTGTGCTATCCTTTGGTCATTTCTGTAGGAAAACATAATCTGAAAAATAATTAAATCTTTTAAAGGTAATATATCAATATTAAATTCCAGTGTACTGGATAAATTTACAAATTGAATCTTGGTGACTGCTACATATTAATGTGTTTCCAATATTTACTTGTAGTTTATGACCATTTCACAAAAGATGAATCTGCTAGAAACTGTGGGGATGCATTTTATCATCCAGAAGGTTACATTTTTTCCTTAGCCTCTTTAAGACAGCAGGGAGTTAGTAACTTTAATCATAATTTACTGGCATTAGTAAATTACTGGCATTAGTTAATAACTTTAATCATAATTTAACACAGTTAAAAAATTAACAGTTAAAAGCCCCAAACAACTTTTGTCCTCTTTCCTCCATTGATCAGGAATCTCCAAATAGGTAATTTTTGGCCATTCCTTCCCACAGACCTATCTGCACACAATAACTTTTTCAAACCAAGAAAGAAAAAGTTTGTTTGCAACCAGTTTTAATGGCCAGACTATGGAAAAAGATGTGATAGCTGTTTGCTTCTCACTACTGACTGCATCTTCAGCTTCTGCCTCCCAGAGTGCAAGCCTCTGACAAAGACAACCTGGTCACAGTATCAGTCAATAGAAATAAGAGGAGTTTTGAAGCTACAAACTTCAGGCAGACCATGACTTCACGCTGTTTAGGACCTGAACTGATCTGAGCTTTTCTGTTCTCCATGAAGACAGCTGGATTTAAGCAGCAGTGATTGTAGTGTGAAATCAACCCTTCTGGACTAAGCAGAAGTGAGCTTTTAAAAATGGCATTTGGCACAGACAAGGTTGAGAAAAAAAAATAATTCTGAAATACAGAAGTGAATACCAAAGTGCCCAGCCAAAATCAGATCTGCTTCATCCCCGCTTAGACCCACTGAAAGGCCGTAAGGCACCTATCGAGATGACAGACACATGGTCTAGAGGGTCTGGCTGAGGGCACCAGCTGCAACTGGTCACTCTACAAACAGCAGACAAAGGTGTTCCTGAGGTTTTACTTGCATGCTAGTTCTGTATAGCTGGGGTTTTAAAAGAATTGTGATGATATAAAGGCATTTCAGTTACTCTCTATAGAAGTTACTACTATGTTTGATATGGTGTAATCATTTGAAAGTCCACAGGTTTTTGAAAAGTAAAACTAAACCCCTCTTTGAACTACAGAGAAGGAAAAAACAATGCTCTAGGAGTGAAAAAAATCTAGTGTGAATTGCCATTACTTATAATGGACTCTCACCTTTCCATTCCATAAAGAAGCTTCATGTGCCTGGATCCATGCAAGGGGTACTTGTGGCAAGTTAAAGATTTTGAGTAACTAAAGCATTGCATTGCGACAACAAAATATCCTAAATCGATAGAGAAAGGGCAGTGGACAGAAGTCAAATAACAGTTCTTGGGACAGGTCCTACTGAGTTTCAATAAGCTAGTTTTGGCCACCATAAAACCTGCCAGTCCATATTGTCTGCTCTTCGTAAAGACAGACTTCCACATAATTTCTGCTTACAGGACCAGTCACATCACTATGACACCCACAGACTTACTGCAAGCATGGCAGTTCCGTTCATCTTTGTTATGCACACTTGCCACCATGCATCTGTAATACCCTTTAGTCCCACCCTGCAATTTTCTTAATAATAAAATCTACACATCAAGTCTTTCAGTGTCCCAGAGCATTATGAGTTGTTTCCTATTCCGCTCTGTGTCTCTGACAAATTACTTTAAGTGAGAATGCTGCAAAAGGCTTTTTCATGCCAGTAGAGCTATGACAGTTACTAGCATCTGGTTGGGAAGGAAAGAGACAACTGAAACTTCAGCAACTTAAATTCATATTACTAATGTGTTGACTTTTCATCTTCAGGATTTCCATTTTCAGACAATGTTTCCACCTTCAAAACCAGATAGTTCTTTCAACCATTCTGAAGAATGAAAAATAATGATCTAACCTGTTTTTTAAAATGGTCTTTGCATTTATTCAAAGAGAATTAAGCCCCAAAAATGTCCTGGGTGGCTTCAGAAGCTGTATTTTCCACCCATTCTTTGGAAAGGACCAAATTTCTGAAGAGGCTTTTTCTATATAGTGTCCCTGCTTTCATGAAAGCCAAGGGCATGCTCCAGATAATAAGTCAGACCCATTATTTGATTTAAACACTTAAGTGTTCTCTTAGCAGAGATCAACCCCTTTCTCAAACCTTGAGATAGAGCCCAAGGTGGGAAGTGAGCCAGAGAAAATTAAATTACTTTGACAATAGTTTGCTTACTAACTACAGAGGAACATTGTCTAGCACTGTGTCATCAAACACCTATCTGTGTGTGTATATACATAAGTACTTATCTAGTCATAAATATCCATTCCTGCAAGTGGTTTCCTGTAAGTAGGATCAAGTTTACAGCTTCCCAGAAAGCTGAAATTGAGGGTCATTTTAAAAATAAAGGCATTCATATGCCTCCATTGTGTCAAACTCTACCCGCAATCTACTTTCAGCAAATCCAGTGGGTTGCCCATGGGTGCCACGATTAGAATTTTACTCTGCTTTATCAACAGTAGCCAACCTAAACTAGAGTTGCACTCATATTTAAATCCCCTCCCTTCTTGACTATCTGCTGACCTTCACACTGTGGAAATATCCCCTTTGGATTGCTGAAGAATGAGCAATTCATAAGATAGAGGATCAGTGTACTTATCTCAGTAAAAAATAACAGCTGTGGGTACAGGAACAGGGTTTATTTCTTAACTCTTCATTATACTTGAAGTCCTGTGGTTTCCTACTGTACCTCAGTAAATTCACCTCAACGAGCTCGTTGGCTGAAGCCAACTAATGTATCATGTCACAACAAAGACATATTCATTTGAAGGCCGTGATAAAAGAAGACTCAAAGAAAACGAAATCCATCATCAAATAACTTCAGAGTTCCTTTTCTAAAAAAAACCCTCTCTCTTACTTGCTATAAATTAAGAGAAATCCTGCTGATTTTGTTCTCTCTCTGTTTATTCTTCTCTACTTTGAAACTATTTAATTCAGCTCCCTGTCTGTTTGACAAAGACACTGCAAATGCAGCCTGTCTTCCTTAAAATGTGGGAGAAGAGCCCTTGCTACATTGCTCCACAGCAGATCCCCATTCTCAGAAGTTGTGTTACAGCCCAGACAGAAACGTAGTGCTGAATTGACATAATTTCATCACACTGAGGAACAACAATGAAGAATAAGAACAATTTATTTTCCCTCCAAAAAAGACCTACAGTTGAAACAAATAAATTTTAGTAGGGCACAGAAAAGAGACCAAACCCAAATTCCACATGAAGCTAATAGCTTTTTGCTATTTGTGCATTCTTGAAATTTGTTGAGTAAAACTTCATATTCAGAATCAGAAGTCATGTTAAATGATACTAGATGTTTTTGAAACAAGAGTGTTCTTACTAATTCCAAAACCTTATTCTCACTAGGGCTTATTGAAAAAAAAGGATATTTCTGATGGAATTATTTTCATTAAAATGAAGTTTTTCTGAAACAAAATTATTTATTAGGAATGTGGCTAGGAATATTAAAATTATAATTTGATTTAATTCTGACTCAGTTCTTGTATGCTCTTGTAACATTATTTTTGCATGTGTTATTTTTCTGATACTAATAAATTGAGAATCCAGTATTGGAGTTTATCTGAACCAAACCTTCTTACTATTTAAAATTAAGGATATTTTACATTAGTTATTTCAAGATCTACAAATTGGCATGCTTTTACATCCTCATTTTGCCATAAAACTTCTGAGCAACTTTTGAAAGATCAATTCTTGTACTGAGATATTTGAAGAGATTACTAAATGTGTTCCCCTGTGTGAGGAAAGACCACAGGGTTTAACTATAGTGCTACTAAGTGAAGAGTACTAGTAGACTCTGCTCTGCATTGTAGTCCTTATTGCTACTGAACTTCACTCAGCCAAAGCAATGATAGTGTCAAACTTGCATTTTGTTTAAATATTGAAGGTATTTGAGTTGCTCTTTGATTCAATACTGTCACTACAGATAAATTCAGAAATCTAGTTTTAAGGTTACAATTGGCTGTGCATGAAGCAAACATGCATAGCATGACTGATGTCCTTCTAGCAAGGGAAAGTGCTCTGCTTTCAAGTCCAGTTAAAATTGTAAATCTAACACTGATGCAGAGGAGATAAAGATTTTCAAGTCTAAAAAATAGTGTTGTATATCATCACATGTTACAATACATTCTTGCACATTGATTTTGGTTATGAAGGCTGTTCTGCTTCTGGTAGCTTAGGTAGCTTCCATCCAGTTCCACATTTCTGACTTGTACATGCCTAGATTGGTTAATTACAAAAATGTGGACATTTTTCTGATTGTGCAGCATATCTGAAGATAGATAGTTTTACAAATTAATACTATAAATAAATAACAATGGATTTTTTTTTAAAAATCTGATAGATTTTGAACATTCTGTACTATTCTTCTGCACGGATGTCTCTTCAGTACCATATAAACAATACGCTCAGTTAAAGTTGTATGCATTTTTTTCTCCCTTCCTCTCAGGAAAAAAAACACCTTCATCTGCAAAATGCTGTACCCTAATCCATAAAACATGTCAGTGTCTACACAGTCTACTTGGGAGGTAGTATTCATGTATAATTTCCATGCCACTTTCTGCTTGCTTTGTACAATTCTAGCCCAGAAGCTAGAATTGGCTTCTTTGCTTGTGCAGCACTCCAGAAAGGGAAGTTAAAGGTAATATTGTAACTTCTGAAACCACTTCTGCCTATGAAAAGCCTGTGTTTTCTAGAAGCCATACTTTAAGACACTGTACCAGAAGGTGAAGGTCCCTTCCAGAGACCTCCACAGCCACTAAAGACTGTGCAATTGGAACTTACAGATGTCTTCAGAGGAGAGAAAAGCATTTGACTTTCTATGGTTGCTCCTGGTCTGGTGTGGCAGGATGTGTCCATCAAGAGACATGGATTTCATGTCAGGATGGGATGGAAATTCTTCCAATGCATTTGGCTCTTGGCTATTGGTCATCTGTGAATAATTGCAGGTCTTTCTTCAGCAAAGGCCTGAGAGGACCAGTGAGAAAAAACAGCCACTTGCTGAAAAGCACAATGAAATGAGAATCTAACAGCTGTCTGCTGTCATCCTGGCCTTAATTCATACATTAATCCTTGCCTCATGAAAAGAGGCAAACTCTTCACCACAGTAAGTGAAGGAAAGATACTTTCACACAAAAGGACCACGTGTGTATGAGAGGTGGGGATGAATTTCCCCAAGGAATGTTATCAAGACCTAAGCAATTAATAAAAACACAGGGGCTGTGGCAGGGAGACAACTCTGTTTAGCTGACTGTCAGGGAAACAAGGAAAATGATAGCATTTTTTTTTTCTGCTCTTTGTACATCAGCAGAGGGGCTTTAGTAACACCAGGTTTGGTAGTGGATAACAATGCTTGTTTCTGAGTTACGGGCTGACCAAGCTGGGCTGAGGCATAGACACCCCAAAACACATGTGCAGTCTTAGATCCTCTCCCTGCTGAATCCTGCTTGTTATTGTTCTGTAATTATAAACACAGAATAAAAGCAGCAGCTGCTTTCAGTGGTCCCTTATGAAAATCCTGCTCTCAATGACCTTGAGTGGGTTGAAACTTTCCCTGGAGTTCATGTGTGTCAGAATGAATTGTTTCTTTAAACCTCAGCCTCAGAGGCTGGGCTAGTGATAGAGGAGTGAAATTTGGAGATTCTGTTTGCACCTTTTCTTGGAGAAGCTGTGCTTTCAAGTAGGTACCTGCAATTAGGCAGGGGCAGAGGGGAAGTCTGTGGTGCATACAGGGCATCTTTCCCCACCAGACTGGGATTCTACCTGGATTAAGCATTTTTTCATTTAAAAACTAGAATGTCCTTCCATTCCACAGGGCAGCCCACAGGGGTCTTAGAAGCCTACTAAGACACACTGTGCCATCAAGCCTATTGTACTGCAACATGCCTATGTTTTGCCTGTACATGTTTTTTTAAATTTTTTTTTTTTAATCTTGGAGCCCAGAATTCACAATCAGTTATCTTATTTCCAAGACATCTGAGCACATGGCTCTTATGTTTGTGATGGAAGTGCCATACCATCATCCTTGCTTTTTTCACAGATATTCAAACTTAACACTTCCCATCTTCACTGAATTTGTGTCTTGTGACAGGAAGACCGGTATGTCTCAGTTAAATGGCACTTGACCTTCTGAGACTGGGGATATGCCTTATGGTATGCCACTTAGAAAGGGTTAATGAGTGATTAACAGGTCTTTTAATAGAAGGCTAATCAATTATTAAAAATCAACAGCTCAGTCTGCTATGTATGACTATGGCCATTCCTAACACCGTGTGCCGCTGTGTGAAAACCCAGAGTTCATACCCATTCATCACAAATTAAACAACCATTAATAATTCATTGGTCCTTCATAAACTATTGACAAAGAGAAGGTTACATGGTATCCATTTTTGCTTTTGTTTCTTCAAAAGCTATATTTTGCTTTGCATACAAAACATGTTCCACTGTTGTGTCCAACAGGGAGAAAAAGGCCTTTTCACTATTGCTAGGTTCCCAGTCAACTCCCAAAGTAGTTTAGTGTGTAACTATCTGAGAACCTGTTGTGGTGCCATATGACTTGAAGCCTTTGAATCTTTTTGATGACTTTCATGGGAGTATCTCTTGCCTTTATAATAAGCCTCCAAGAGTACAACCTAAAGGAAAGAGCCTTTTCTTGCTCAGAGGCAGATTTTTCAGCAGCAGTTTCAGAAGCTGCTTTTCTCCTATATGTGTAATCAATATTTTCACAGGTGCTGCTGTGACCACGCTGCAAAGTTAAGCTGTGCCCGGGAATGCTCCCAGTTACTCCTGTTGCTCAGGAGTTACCTTGTGAGTCTTTTGACATGTCAGTGAGCACTCTCCTAGACACTTCCTCAACATGGTCTGCAAGCTACCATGGACCACGGGGTGAAGCCAACCTGCAGCCACTCTGTTTGCAAGAGATGAGACTTTGCTAGCACAGATGAGGCCAGTCTGTGCTAGTTACCCTTAAGGCCCATGCACTTCCTTAGCACATGGAATTTAGTAGTGTAGTCATCGTCTAAATCTCTAAATGCCTTCTGCATATATTCCAGGCCACATAGACCCACAGTTTTTAGTGTGGTAAAAACTGCTTGGACACATCCAGGTACCTGGTTTTTACCACGGGTCAGCCTGGTTCTGACCCTGTGTGATTCCAAGTCTTAGTTTGAATCACAACTCTGTCCCTCGTGCAATACTGTGGTCTGTAGGGGGGTGATAAGGTGAGGACAGAATTCCTATTTCACAAGGTAAGGGTTTCCATTTGAGCCCAGGCTCCATGTGCCTTCTTAAACAATGGAGAGAAATTGTCACTTCTGTGCTCTAGCTGCAGACATTCCATCCCAATTAGGTGATTCTTGTCCTAGAAATGTTCTGATCTATGCACAAGCTTGGAAGGGAGCCCAGGGAGACACTTCTATGCTGTAAGAGCTAAGATGAGATGAAAGGAATCCACCACATAGCTGCCTCTCAGAAGGCTTTTCTCTGTTGACACGGGTTGGTTTTAATTAGTCAGTCAAGTAGCAGGACCAGCAAAATTGAAAGGGGAAAGGTAGAAAGACTCATCCAGGGAAAGCCATATGATATCTGAGGGAGAACAAATGAAAAAAGGTGAAAAAAATGAAAGTAGGGAAACACAGGAGGACTCTGAGCATTCCTGGCAGCATCCAAAGGAATGGAAAGAAGACTCACAGATTGCCAGGATCCCTAATACAGAATCACAGGATGGTTGAGGTTGCAAGGGACCTCCGGAGTTCATCTGGTCCAACCCCCCTGCTCAAGCCACCTAAAGTCTGTTGCCCATGACCCTGTCCAGACAGCTATTGAATATCTCCAAGGAGGGAGACGCCACAACTTCTCTGGGTAACCTGTGCCAGTGGTCAGTCACCTTACAGCGAACAAGCATTTCCTGATGTTCAGGAAGAACCTCCTGTATTTCAGTTTTTGCCCTTTGCCTCTGGACCTGTCACTGGTCACTGAAAAGACTCTGGCTCCTTCCTCTTTGCATCTTCCTTTTAGGTATTTATATACATTAATAAGATCCTTCTAAGACTTCTCTTCTCTAGGCTGAACAGTCCCAGCTCTCTTGCCCTTTTCTTTTTGGAGACATGCTCCAGTCCCTTAATCATCTTCATGGCCCTTTGCCGGACTCTCTCCAGTATGCAACCCAGAATACCATTAGCCATCTCGGCTGCAAGGGCACATTACTGGCTCATGTTCAAGTTGGTGTCCACCAGAACCCACCCCCTTTTCTGACAGCTAGATGGCTCCCAACATATATTGGTGCATGGGATTGTTCCTCCCGAGGTGCAGGACTTTGCACTTCCCTTGTTGAACTTCATGAAGCTCCTTGTCAACCCATTTCTTCAGCCTTTTAAGGTCCTTCTGCATGGCAGCACAACTCTCTACCACTCCTCCCAGCTTTCTGTCATCAGCAAACTCGACAAGGATACACTCTGCCCCATCATTAATGAAGGTGTAATGAACAGGCCTGGACCCAGTACACCACTAGTTACTGGCGTCCAATCACACTTCATGCCACTGATTGGCATCCTCTGGGCCCAGACATTCAGCCAGTTTCAACCCATCTCACACTCTGCTCATCCAGCCCATACATCATCAGCTTGTCTATGAGGTCCTAATGGCAGACAGTGTTGAAAGCCTTCCCAAAGTCCAGGTAGACAACATCCACTGCTCTCTCCTCATCTACCAGGCCACTCATTTCATCGTAGAAGTTTATAAAGTTGGTGAAGCATGATTTCCCCTTGGTGAAGCCATGCTGACTCCTCCTAATGATTTTCTTGTCCTTTATGGGCCTGGAGATGGTTCTCAGGATTAGCTGCTCCCTATTAGTAGCACTAATGGGTTTTGCTTATGGGTCCAAGTTTCACTAAAATACATTCCTGTCCTTGAATATGAATGAATTCTTCTCTTGGGTGTTCTTTGGAGAGTGCAGTCACAAGCATCTGGGTCCTGACTGCGCTGATGGACCTTAAAGTCCATGACCAGACTCACCTAGAGCCTCCATCTAGATAGTGAAGCTTAATAATTTCATATAAAGTCTAAACCACATCAAGAGAGTAGAATCTGAAAACTATCTCCAACGTTGCCTCATCATTCCTGTGATGAACACAACTGATGCAATAACATAAGGAAGCAAGTAGCTTAAAAAATGTAAAACCCTGTTAATAAAGTTGGTTTGTTGTTCAGCACATTCCAATGCAAACCACCGTTATCATGTCACTCGTCGAGACAAACAGCTCCAGTGCAGGCACATCCGCAGCAGAGCCAGCCAATCACAGCAAAAAGTGGCTTTTTCTGAGCTTTTTTGAGACAGGGAACCGCCAGGGCAACACAGCGACCAGCAGTGAGCAAGCAGCTCAAGCAAGGGCAGCTGATGTAAAGGGGCGGGACCAATAGCAACGGCACCTCCCCCACTCCCCTAAGAGGCAGCCCGAGGGAGAGCAGCGACTAGAGAGTGGTGTGTCAGCATGGACGTGGTGTGTCAGTTTGCATGGCAGTTTGCGCAAGAAGGGCCCTGAAGGTGCTGCCAGTTCAAGAGGTGCATCCACCTGGTGAGAGGAACTCAGACATGGTCTCTACCTGCCAGAAAGATCTGCACTTGCCAGAGTAGACATAGCAACACAGCCAGTGCTCCCTCTGAAGCATGCAGCCATTCAGATCTAAAGCTGCAGGGAGTGCCACAGCCTTGCATGGCCAGCGCGTGGTGGTGGTGAAGACAGGTGTGTGAGGTGTGAGCAGGTAGATGATCTGCTCAGCCTGGTGACAGAGGTCAGAGATGCAGTTGAAAGACTAAGGAGTATCAGAGAGTGTGAGAAAGAAATCGACTGGTGAAGCCATGCTTTGAGGTCCCTGAAAGAGAGACCGGGCCAGTTACCATAAATAAAACAAGATCACAGGGATCTCATCTCCTCGCCCTGCAGGGCTGAAGGCAGTGGCCTTCCAGAAAACGGTGAATGGAGGCAAGACTGTGCTAGGGGCAGCAAACGAACCCCCTCCTTGCACACCTTCCCTCCCCAGGTGTCTCTGTACAACAGGTATGAGGCCCTGGGCATGGCAGACCAGCCAAAGGACAATGAGGCTGATGGTCCAAATACACCAGAGGAGTTGCTGGGACCAGTAACACCTACTCCTGTATTGTGACCACCTTTACGAGGAAGAAAAGGAGGATTATAGTTGTGGACAACACAGTTCTGACAGGGACAGAGGTTCCGATATGTAGGGCATACCCCACTCTTAGGGAAGTCTGCTGCCTCCCTGGAGCCCTGGTTAGGGACTTTACGAAGAAACTCCCTAGCCTGATGCAGCCCTTGTATTACTACCCACTGCTTCTGTTCCATCTGGGAGGTGATTAAAGCACAAATTGGAGTGCAAGGATGGTTAAAAGAGATATCAGGGCCTTTGGACAGCTAGTACAGGAAGTACTGTATATATATAACAGCACAGGTTATTTTTTCTTCCCTACTTCTGGTCAGGGGCAATGACATTGAAAGAAACAGATGAGCTCAGTCCGTTAATATGTGGCTCCGGAGCAGGTATCACAGCCACAATTTTGGGTTTTTTGACAATGGAATGGCCTATACGGCACCAGGCCTGCTGGCAGCAGGGTTTGTCTCACTCAAAGGGGGAGAAGGGTCTTAGCCCAAGAGTTAGCAGGACTCATAAACAGGGCTTTAAACTAGACTCAATGGGGGAAGGGGGTATTATCAGGCTTGCCTGTAACAAGCCAAGCAATGATGCACCAAGGATAGGGGAACAGCATGCTAGCAAGGGCCTGCTGCTGTTTGCTCTGAGAATTGCTGGCTACAATGCAGCACACTTAAAGTCTTATGTAGATGAGCATGGAGCTCCAGGGGTAACAGGAACCAGTGGGGAGGCACTGTTAATATACTGCAAAGGAATGCCACCTGGAGAGCAGTGCAAAGGAATTGCAACTGCTCCAGACAAGTCAGCCTCAACAAGGACACAGCTGAAATGCCTCTATGCAAATGCACATAGCATGGGGAACAAACAGGAGGAGCTAGAGAGGCGTACAAGCCTCCAAGGCTATGATCTCATTGGCATCCCAGCAACATGGTGGGATGACTCCCACGACTGGAGTGTTGGCATGGAAGGTTACAAGCTCTTCATGAGAGACAGGCAGGGGAAATGAGGAGGCAGTGTTGCCCTGTATGTCAAAGACCAGCTGGAGTGCATGGAGGTTGGCCTAGGGATGGATAAAGAGCTGACTGAGAGCCTATGGGTTAGGATTAAAGGGAAATCAGGAACAGGGGACATTACAGTGGGGGTCTGCTACAGACCACCTGACCAAAAAGACCAAGCAGATGAGGCCCTCTATAGACAGATAGGGGTGGCATCGCGTTCGCAGGCCCTGGTCCCCATGGGCGACTTCAACCACCCCAACATCAGTTAGAAGGGTAACACAGCAGGGCATAGGCAATCCAGGATGTTCTTGGATTGTATTGATAACGTAAAATTTGACTTAATGTGAAGAAATCATCCTTGTGAAGAAACTGAAGCCGGGGCTTCAATTAGCCAGAGCTTGGCAAGCAGGAGCTGGAGGGAGATGGGGTGTCCTCTGTCCGGAGCATGCATTAGCCAGAGGCAAGACTCCCAGCAGCGATAATGAGCAGGAGCTGCAATTAGCCAGAGCGTGTGTTGGCTGGAGCACCCGCCAGCTGGACTGCGTTCCCCGCAGGGCTGAAGAGTGGCTGGGCGCAGGCCGGGCTGTCATGAGCGAGGACCTCCGAGCAGAGGGGAGGCAAGTCGTCCTTCTGCCAGCGGAGAGCCCAGCCTCTTTCCTGGGGGGTTAAATCCACACCAGGCGCCTGTCTGGGCCTCCCTCCCATGGGCAGAGGTGGGCTGGGGGTCCCCCAGCTTGTGCCCATTGGCTAGCTGTGACAAACGGGGTCATTTCTCTCCTCCTCTTTTCCCAGTGTCCCCTTCTGTGTCCCGGGAAGGAAATCCTGCAGGATTGATTCCGCTGGCTGCTCAGGTAATGGCAGGCGTGGGGCTGGGCGAGCGGGGAGAAATGTTTGCAAGTTCAGGGGCGCTACAGGTACTCCACATCAAACCCACAGAAAAGGCAAATTTGGTGCCATTACAGAACAGGTGATGCGGAATTGCAGTTAACGGAGCGCGCCTCCTTCCCAAATTAGTGCCTTGGTAGTTAGGAATGTCTTCCTTTCGGGTAAAAGAGCGAACTTTCCGCTATGATAAACTAAAATCTTCCCAATACCTTCTTTAGGGCTGAGTGTTTCTCTTCTGCTTCTTCATGCTAATTTTATGGGCACGATGGAAACAGCCGTTTATTTTTCCCTGCGTAACTGAAATTCTCTGAGTACATGGTGTCAGTATGGTTAATTTTGGAGCACCTAGGTGCCCGTAATGTAATGAATGAAACGTGGTGGAATCTGATGTTTCACTTCATTTTTATTCTTTTTTTTTTTTTGTGGGTGTTTTGGGGGCGTGCGTGTGGTTTGCAAAGCAGAGCGCGGTGTTGCCTGGTGGCAGCCTGTAGAGCTCTTTTGCTGCCTGACCCTCCCCCTTTTCACTCCTCTCTCAGGGCTGTAACTTTCCTTTGGCTAATTTGAACAGAGCAATGAAGTTACTTGCCAGCCAAAAGCATTAACCCATCTGCCGGTCCTTTTTGGTAGCCTTATGGATTGCAGCACCGGGGATTTGATTCTGCCCCCCCCCCAAAGTAAAAAGATATGGGGGATTTTTTTATCTTGCTGCTTTTTCTATCAGAAATGAAACTTTAGAAAAGGTGAAAATCATGTAATTTACAAGCTGATTTTGATGGTTTAAACTGCAACTGCCAAGTAGCTGTAGCGCACAATGTATTAGGTGTGCTTAGGCAGTTGGGTATTTGTTCTAAGTCTTTAAAAACAGAGATGTTTTTAAAAACATAAAATGTTTTTT
>VUYV01000615.1:240445-275735 GCA_008711295.1 Anarhynchus alexandrinus | reverse complement strand
CAGGCCGGCTGCCGCCGCACAGGCCGCGCACCGGCTGACGGCCGGAGCTTCCTGCACGGGCTCACAGCCCGCGGGGCACCGTGCGCGATCGCCGCTGAGGAGGCCGCCCGCTACCGCACTCATGGCGCCGCGCGGGTCGAGGGCGCGTCTCGGACCGCGGCCGGTGCGGGGGNGGCGCTGCCTGCGAGCCCCGGGGCGGCGGCGCGGGGCGGCGGCTGCCGCAGCGCTGCGCGGACGGGCAGGCAGGCGGGAGATGCCGAAGCTGCGCGGCGAGGCCTTCTGGAGGGAGACGCTGCGGAGCGCCCACTACGTGGTGGCGCCCATGGTGGACCAGAGCGAGCTGGCCTGGAGGCTGCTGAGCCGCCGCCACGGCGCCCAGCTCTGCTACACGCCGATGCTGCACGCCCAGGTCTTCCTCAGGGACGCCAACTACCGCCGCGAGAACCTCTACGGCGAGGCCTGTCCCGAGGACCGCCCGCTCATCGTGCAGGTGAGCGCCCCCCCGGCCCGCGGCGGCCGGTCGGGCCTGGGGCGGGAGCGGCGGCGGGTCCGGCCGCGGGGAGCCTGCCCGGGGCTCGCCTTGCCCCGGGGTAGCGCCGCCGGAGGCACCTCGTCATCCACCCACGGCCTTAACAAATCCAGACCATTCCCAAATGCGCGTGAGTTCAAGCGAGTCAAACACCCAGATTTTAAAAGGGTTATCTAGGACGACAGAAGTCTCATTTTCTTCACATAAATACTGCTAGCAGTACTTAGCTCATGAAAACAAGGGTGTTTTTCTGTTTATCCCTTGTCTAGCAAAGAGGATTTGGTGTCTTAACCACAGGGGCCTGGAGCACTAGACTTCTCGTGGGGTTTCAGTCCTCCACACCTCACCTATAGAGACAGAGTGCTGCTGGTCGTCCGGAGTCACGGGTTGTTCCAGGTCTGATAGCGGTTTTTGAGTACTTCTCTGAAACCGTGAGCTCAGTGCTTAGCTCTAGAAAAAGAATGCAAGGAAGATAGGACACACCTTTAAGCTTGTATTGCTTCTGCTTCTTGAGAACTGTGTGAGGCTCGGGTACATTCCTCCACTCCATCCCAGAGAGGGAGAGGGGGCTGTGGAGCTGGAGAACAATGCAGGGAAAGACAGTCGGTATGAGCAGAGGAATGGCGTGGTTTCCACATGTGCAGCACTTAAATGGATGAGGACTCCTCACCCTGGAAGAGAAGTGTTTCCCCTGGCTGAGGGGAGAGATGAGAGAAATCTCTGAAAGCATGACTGGCTTGAAGATGACGAATGGGAAACGAATGTTAAGTAAGGGTAGTGGTAGTTATAAACTGCAAAATTCGTTACCATGGGATGTACTGGATGCTGAGAGATTACATGAGTTTAAAAAGCAAATAAAGGAAAACTCTATTGAGGGTCATTAGGTGCAGGGAACACCAATTCTGCTTCCAGAGTCCTTGAAGATGCTTTCCAGCCTCTGCTCTTCTCTAGGCATCTGTTGTTGAGCATTATCAGAGCAGGATGAGGTGGACCTTTGGTCTGTCTGCGTACAGCTTTGTTTATTCTCCTTTTTCCATGGGAGGTAGTTTCTTTTGCCAGATAATAAAGAAAAATAACAGCCCAATGTGTCTTATTTCATACTCCACACTAATGTGAATTCATTTTGGAGGCAGTGGTGCTTACTGGTATCTACCAAGTTTGATTTGTCTCAAGACCCAGAGACGCCACAGGTAACTCTCTTCTGTTGCACCACCTTTACGTATTAAAATGCTACAGCTGGTCATTCTACAGGGGATTTGAACAGTTGTCCCCTCTTATTCTTGGGTACTACATTTAAAATATTCTACAGATATTTCTTTGCCTCTTGAATGCTCATCTTTCTCATTTTGTCATTTGAAGGTTGAGGATCTTTAGCTGGTAAGTGTCACGGTTTTTTGGGTTCTCTTCTTTTTTTGAGAAATGGTGTTTTCTATCATTAACTGTGCATATTATGCCTGTTTTCTGTAGCAAGTAGTTGCTTCATAACTTATGCCATAATGTGTTGTCAGTACTTGAAGAAAGCTATTGCCCGATTATTCCACTTTTCTTTGTCTTTCTCAGTTCTGTGCCAATGACCCTGAAGTGTTTGTCCAAGCAGCACTGTTGGCTCAAGATTATTGTGATGCTATAGACCTAAATTTGGGTTGCCCCCAAATGATTGCAAAGAGAGGTATGTGCAAATCTGAACCCTGGACAAACATAGAAATGGCATGTCTCAAATGTGAATGTTGTCAGTAAAACATTGAGAGGACCAAATTAAGCCTTTGAGCGGGGGAGTGGCTGCAGTACTGCTGAAGTCAGACTTAGTTACGCCTGCTTTAACAGGTAATGTTTTGCACTACCTAAAGCGAAAATCAAATATACTACTAATTAATTCCAGCTTCTCTTGAGTGACAGCTCTCGTGCCTAGAATATCTTTCAGAAAAAGTATTTTTAGCAAGAGCTTAATTTTCTTTCTGATTTCAGTTGCTCAAACATCCTATTTTTTGTAAAACTGCATTTAAAATTAAATCATGCAGGCACTTAGTGTCTCATATTTCCTTGATACTTGCACAGAGTTTATTCAAATTAGCATATAAGAGGATAACGCCTGCTGAATCCCTTAAAAGATATTGCAAAGATAGATATGTTTGAAAACCAGAACCAGTGTTTGAAATTTTGGATCAGTTAAGATGTTGAGGAAAGATGTGTTCAGTAACTGCCTATTATTCTTCTAAAATGTCTTTCTAAGACTAATGGGAAACGATCAGTTGTGTACAGGGCAAATAGATCTTTCAATCTGATCAGGTTTTATCCTGAAGGGAATTTTTAAGCACCTGGTATAAAAAATTGGACGTTGAGCTGCCAGTGTCAACACACCAGCCCATGGGAGTAGCAGTGAAAGTAGGGTGTGGGGATTCATTGTTGATCCTGTAAATCTAGGGTGGCATGGGGAACAGAATGATCCAACTCTTCCGGTTTGGGCAGGACAGAGCAACTCTCTTTCTGCCAGTGAGGCGTATGAGCGTCTGGATCTTTGTATGTGAACATTTATGAAAGCTGTGTACTTCATAATCTTACTCTTCTGTACAAGTCTGTCATATGCTATTTTATTATAGGTCACTACGGAGCATTTCTGCAAGAGGAGTGGGATCTTCTTCAGAGAATGAGTAAGTCTTTAGAGAGGCTTCACTTTGAGAGGGAATGGGAAGAACTTATTGAGAGGAGGTTTGGGGATTTTTGTAGAAAGGAGATGCAGCATGTTTCTTTGGGGAGGGTTGTGTTTGGGTGTTTTTTTTTTCCTTTCTTAATGTAGTCTAGTGGCACCCTCAAGATACTTGGTGGTATCCCACTACAAACTCATGCTAGATCTGCTAAAAGACTTCAGTACCTGAAACAGTGAAGGTGTTATGTGGAACTGAGTCAATTAAGTCCCAGTCTGATGATGACTTAGTGGCTCTCTAACTCTAGAAACAGCAGAACTCCCAGTGTCTTACTTTTTTACTTTGAAGCTATTGGGTACCAGGAGTTGTTTCTGCTTGCAGCCACAGTTACCCTTTTCTGATCAACTCGGCGTACTCTTTCTGTCCACACTATAGCAAGTTATGCCTCTCTTCTCCAAACTTTTGTAGGATGTTTTCAGACTCAGTAGCAGTTGTGAACTGTATCATATTTTTTTTAAGAAATACATTCAAAACTGATTTAAAAAGCAAGGTTTTGGTCATTGTGTAGAGCTAAGAATGTGCCTTCACCCCACTTCAAAGCAAGTGTCTGAACCGTAAAGTTAAAGAGCCGTACTTCTGTTTGCATTCCCTGTGGTCCAGAGAATCTTGAATCATGTTTGGCACAGACATTGCTGAGAACCTGGAAAGACAGACAGTGCTTCCCTACCCAGCATGTAATGTGGTTGTTAGGGCACTTTTCTCGGGAGTGAAAGATGCAAATCAGAACAGCCTCAAGGTGAGAGGAGAACCCAGGCCATCTAGTTGGGTCAGAACCCAGGCTGTCTAGTAAGAGAGTTGTCTTACTAGGCTGTTGTATAAAAGGTGCGCAAAGCTTCCTCTTCTCCTTCTCCCTCAGCCTTCTTTAAAATGATGGAGTATGTTTTCTGCTTTCACCTGTATATACCTCGTGTGCTCTTTTGAAAGGGTGATATGAAGTACCTATCATTAGAGCTTCTAGGATTTGGATTAGAAGAAAGCAGGTGACTTCTTACATTATACGTCCAGGCTCTGGAAGAGAAGACAATTTCAGGCATGCCATAGCTCATTGTTTTCCTGTTGGCTGTCTTCAGTAGCTCTCTTTTAGTAGTTTTCTGATTCCGTCTACTGTATAAAGACTATGGGAATTTAACATGTTGTTCTAGATTTCACCCTGACTCTGTAACCTACGTTTACTACTTAATTGGGTCTGCAGCCTGCCTTGGTTGATAAGCCTCTGCTTACCATGGACAAGACTCTACTTGTCATGATTATTTGGGTGATAATTTGAGAATAAGCAAAGCGTCCCTTGTAGGAAAAGTGGACAAGTGAGTATTAATGTTGTTGGCAGAACAGGAGGAGTGCGATAGGCTGTGACGATAGTAAACCTGTAGCAGTGATTAAGATTTGAGGGGGGTGGTCATTGAAGGTGAAGGTTTGATGCAGTGGAAATGTTAGAGATATTAAATGCTATTTTATGCCTTCTTGTTAGAATGCAGATTTTGTGCTTCATGTTTTACTATTACTTAATTAATCTGTGCGATAAGGATTGCAGAGGACATTGCTGCTTGTTTAAGCTGTGAGAGCTGTGTAGCATTAACTTTTCAGGGTTTTTCCATACCACACCCAGTATCAGATCTTGAGGAGAGTAGGCACTTTTCATAGCATTGTGCAGCTCACTTACCTGTCTTTTCAATCTTTCCCAGTTTTACTGGCTAACGAGAAGCTCTCTGTTCCCATCACATGCAAAATCCGCGTTTTCCCAGAAATTGACAAGACAGTGAAGTATGCACAGATGCTGGAGAAAGCTGGCTGCCAGGTAAGGAGGCAGCTGCTCCCTGTACTCTTGCATTAGACACATGTCTCTGTGTAAAGCATCTGATGACCAGATCTTGGTGTACTGTGGAGATGAATAGGCGACATTGTTTTACAGACAGAGAAAATGGGATGCAGAGAGATTGTGTGTCTTTGGAGTCATAGGCAGAAGGTCAGTAGTACGATATGAAAGACATCATAACTTCAGAGTCTCTTGTAATCACTGCACAGTGCAGCATCCTTCACTGTGGCTGAGCATCTCAGTCTAACAGAGTGCTGCAGGAAGCAGTGCAAATGCATGAAATCCACAGGGGTATAGAAAAAGCAGTATCAAAGACGGCCACCACTAGTGAAGAAATAGGCAGCCTTCTAGGATTTAACTCCAGTTAAATTGGAAGAGATGGTCTGTAGTTAGAGCCAGTACTGACAGTATTCAGGCCTTCTGCTAAGGAGCAAGCCAAATCAACATATCACAAATTCCATAGTGAATCACTAATGAGAGCCAATGCAATAGGAAATCTGGAGGTTCTCCCAGGATACAATCTTGTCATGCCATGGAATAGCAAGCTGAAAGAAGTCCAAGACCATGCCATGGTAGGTGAGCTGCTGATATCTTTCTGTGATACCGAAGTCTCTGCACTGTTGAAATAGTGGTGGGAATTCAGTGGCATCCATGAAGTGTATGGGGTAAAAGGAAATTTTTCTCAGTGGATTTGTTCCAGTGGCTCATACACATGAAAAGTAAATGTAACTTTGTGTTCTAGCTGCTGACTGTGCATGGCCGTACTAAAGAACAGAAAGGACCACTTGCTGGCGTGGCATCTTGGGAGCACATTCAAGCTGTCAGGTTAGTGAGCAGTACCAGTCTTAGTGGATTCTGCTAACATGCTATGAAGGTGGATTTTAAGCGGAGTGCACAGTGACATTGGAGCGCAAACAAATTTGTGTGACAGGAGTAGAATTTCTGGGTTGACTAATTCTCAAATTTTATGTATCTGTTTTATTCACCGGTATAGAAAAGCTGTAAGCATTCCTGTATTTGCAAATGGAAACATCCAGTGTCTCAGTGATGTGGAAGAATGTATCCGTAAGACAGGAGTGCATGGTGTCATGAGTGCAGGTAAAGAAAATTAACTTTTACTCATAATAGATGAGAATACGAACCGTTTCTTACTCTCTTAGCAGCCCCATATATATTTATTAAAAGCTTATGTCAGACTGACTTGCTGAACAGCTTTGATTGAAAGCTGAGTGGCCATTATCTCTCCTCTTATACTGGCCATCTCTTACTAGGACCAGGAATCACCTAAGATTTGTAAGAATTACTATGTTGAACTTGTAGTACCATTGAGTGGACAGCTCAAATCTAATTACTTTACAAAGGTATATGAGACTCCTGTTGTCCTGGAATATTTTCATGACCTCTGTTAATCAATGAAATGGTTTTTGAATGGATCTTGATGCAGTAGGTGTGTCCGCTGATTAATATTCCTCCAGATGGTTCATGTTGGGTTGGGACAAGAAAGAATTGTCATAACTTCCTACAGGAAGAACTAGGATAGACATCAGAAAAAGCTTCCAATCACAATTAAAGCAATCAAACATATTTTCTGGGAGGTTGTAAAATCTTATTTTTAGAAAATAATGGTTAACAAAAGGCTTGTGAAGCTAGTAGAGAAAGGCATAGCAAGAAGCAGTATCTGTAAACTTAGGCCAGACAAATATGAATAAAGACATAAGGTAAGACACCCGTTGTCCAAGTATGTAACCACTGGGCAACAAAAGCAGTGATTTATCTATTTATTAAATTTTTTACTGTCTTTGTATCAAGACTGGATGCCTTTCTGGAAAATGTACTTTAATTAGATATGAGCTATTTGGCTCAATTAAGAATTGTATAGTGAAATACAGTATCCTGAGGTCAGGCTAGAGTTCTGTGGACCCTGTGTTTCTCTTTGTGAGTACATGACTGATGTGTCTGTGACTGGCTGGTAGAATCACAACAGAGCTGATCAAGCTCCAGAGCCTAGATTTTGTTTTCTGTTTCAATCCTGAAATGAAAGTTTGAGTATTTCTTTTCATTCCCTAGAAGGTAATCTTCATAACCCAGCTTTGTTTGAGGGCCGAAACCCATTGGTGTGGGAGATGGCTGAGGAGTATCTGGAGATAGTGCAGAAGTACCCTTGTCCATTGTCTTATGTTAGGGCTCATCTCTTCAAGCTCTGGCATCACACGTGAGTATCTCCAGAGAACTCTTAATGTTTTCAGGGCTCATCCTGCTTAGTAAGCGTCTGGCTTTTCTGGACAAGGATGTGTTTGGCCAGAATTAGTATGCTGCAAGGTTTTCTTTCCTGGACCTGGCTGGAGAGAATGTGGGCTGAGGCCTTTACCCTTTACTGCGTATATGGGAAACAGGGCATGGGGAATGAACAAGTTACCACAAGATGAGCTAGGGCGTGAGCTCACAGCACATCAGCTACCATGTGGTAATTGCCCATATGCACACATGCACTTTATGGCAGACATGAGTTAACTAACTCCTTGTTCATTGTGAGGTAAGCTGTCTTGCAGTCATTATGGAGTAAGAGCATGGGCAGTTACTGAGGAGCAGCTGATGCACTGTACGTTCATGTTAGCTTATCTCAAAGTACCTTGGTTGTGTGCCAAGTATTTATTTGGAAAAGAGGAGCAGGTATGTGTGCTTTTCACTGGACTTACAAGAAAGAAGATAAGCTTCTACCAAAGGCAAGTGCAGCAAGAAAAATCTATAAAAAGCTTTTATAAAGACATTTTTAGTTGATCTCCTCAGTCTAGCAATAATGAATAAATATGACTTGATGTTTGGGATTTGCCTCAGGCTTCAAGTTTACCAGCAGCTGCGTGAAGAATTAGCAAAAGTGAAGACTCTAGAGGGCATTGTAGATGTCAACAGGGAGCTGAAACTACGATGCCAGGTACCAAGCTGGGCCCTAATCTCCCAGAACAACACTGTCCGCACTTGGTGGGAACTTAGCATGTATGTCATGCAGTTGATGTCTGTTGGTCACTTCACTGGAACTTTGTGGCTTACCAACCTTGATATTGGTAGTTTACTACAGTAGCAGCCCCTTAAGCCTGAACAGCTTTACATGGGATAAAGTTGATTTAGGAGTTACAAATCTGCTTCAATTAATCTGTCTTAGTAGAGATATTTTGCCTGTATTTAACTGTCAGTAGCTGTTACTTTAAATTCCAATTTGTGGTTTCCTGGAGTTTGAAGTATTATTTAGAGTATTTCCCGAGAACTCCAGGAAAACTGACTGTAACTCTATGCTGCAGGAAGAAATAGCTAATCAGAAAGAAGGAGAAAAGCCAAAAGAAGGGTTGCCTTTTTTCCACTGGATCTGTCAGCCATACATCAGGCCAGGGTGAGTTATCTAGTCTAACACGGACAGATACCCATTAACCTTTCACACCTGTACTATCAGTACACAGCCATCCAGGTCTGTTCTGGGAGCATACATTCATTTGAAAATAAGTGAAGGCTTTGGTTTATTTTTATTCTGTTTTGGTTTTTTTTTTTTCCCCGGTTATTGATTTATTCATGGTGACATTGCTCATTGTATGCATCTTCTCCTTTAGATCCTCCTCAGATTTCTCGCTCTCTCTGGAAAGTAAAAACCAAGAATTCCACTGCAGCTTAGAAAGAGAACCTGATATGCTACCTGACAGTACTTCATTGTTATACATAACACAAATGTTGTAACTGCCAGGGTAGCAAAGATGGGAACTAGACTGTATTCTATAAAGGATGATTGCGTTGTATGGACAAGGTTTTCAGATAGCTTATTCCCTTTCTGTTGTGAAAATTGGGCTTCTTCAGCATGTCAAGATTAATACTTAAGTAAATTAAGAAAATACTTAAGTAAAACCTGGGAATAACAGGTTAACCGGTGCCTAACTAATTTAACTGGCCAACTTCCATTGACTTTCCAACCAATATTTCTGGCAGTGTGTCTGTTATTAACAGCCAATGGTAACATTGGTTTGGTTTTTCTATTCCACTTCTAAGGGCAATGACACTTCCTTGTAATTTAGCCATGACAGGCTCAAGGCTTACAGTTTACCCAGGTTTCTGTAAACCAGTATAGTGGCCCAGGAACACTTACTTCTTCCCTTCAGCCGACTTACAATGATATTCACTGTTTCAGGCCAAAGGAGAGATGCAAGGAGAATGGAGCCAGTGGGACTGAAAAAGGTGTGCGAGGAAAACGTGCTCTGGAAGAGGAAGAAGATGGAAATTCTGAGCTTCTGTCAAAGAATAAGCAAAAAAAGAAGTTAAGAAACCCAAATAAAAGCTTTGATCCATCTTTAAAACGTAAGTTCCATTTATTGGCATAAATGCATGGAAAGTTGCTGATATCACATTTGACATAAATTGCCACTGTTTATTTGCCTTGTTTATGAAGATGTAGAAACTTCTTTAAAAAGAGGGGGGTTATTGGGAAATTTTGGTAGTAGGCAATGTGACTGAAATTATGTTCATTAGTAAAGAAAACAAGGATCAAAGAAGTAGGTCACTGATCCACTGTAAGACTCTTTTTAAGATCAAAATTATTTACAAACTAAATTGTAGCTGTCACTAGTATTTGATATTGGAATTTCATATGCATTTCAAGCAGCTGTCTTCCTCTCTTACTCCTGACTTGAGGATTAAAATTTTCTGTGTTTGGATTTAGCTTAAAAAGTCAAAGTACCTTTACCTTTGCACTGTTCTTTGAGGTACTTTATTTTTATTCCAAAAATAGTTTCTCTCCGGCTAGAAAAGCGCCAAACTTTGTCTGATCCTGATTTTGTTTTTTAACTTAGCATTGCTGAAATCAAGTCTCTCTCTTTTCCAGCGAAATATGCAAAATGTGATCAATGTGGAAACCCTAAGGTAAGTCAGTGCCAGTGTCCATTAAAGCATTTCCATTAAATGGAAATTAAATGAACATGTAGTGGTCAATGGCTCAATGTCCAGATGGAGATCGGTGACAAGTGGTGTCTCTCAGGGGTCCGTACTGGGACCAGTACTGTTTAACGTCTTCATCAATGACAGTGGGATCAAGGGCACCCTCATCAAGTTTGCAGGCGACACTAAGCTGAGTGGGGCAGTTGACATGCCATCCAGATGGGACCTGGACAGGCTGGAGAAGTGGGCCCGTGCGAACCTCATGAGGTTCAACAAGGCCAAGTGCAGGGTCCTGCACCTGGGTCAGGGCAGCCCCTGGTATCAGCACAGGCTGCGGATGGAGGGATTGAGAAGAAGGACCTGGGGGTACTGGTGGGTGAAAAGCTGGCCATGAGCCGGCAACATGCGCTGACAGCCCAGCGAGCCACCAGCATCACAGGCTGCATCCCCAGCAGCGTGGCCAGCAGGGCGAGGGAGGGGATTGTGCCCCTCTGCTGCACTCTGGGGAGGCCCCCCTGCAGTGCTGCCTCCAGCTCGGGGGCCTCAGCACAGGAGAGACATGGACCTGGTGGAGCAGGACCAGGGGAGGCCAGTGAGATGCTCTGAGGGCTGGAGCCCCTCTGCTGTGAGGACAGGCTGGGAGAGCTGGGGGTGTTCAGCTGGGAGAAGGCTCCGGGTAGACCTTATTGCAACCTATTAGTACTTGAAGGGGGCTTATAAGAAAGGGGGGGGACAGACTTTTTAGCAGTGCCTGTTGTGATAGGACAAGGGGTAACAGTTTTAAAGTAAAAGAGGGTGTAGATTTAGACTAGATAGGAGGAAATTTTTTTACACTGAGGGTGGTGAAACACTGGCCCAGGTTGCCTAGAGAGGTGGTGGATGCCCTGTCCCTGGAAACATTCAAGGACAGGTGGATGGGGCTCTGAGCAACCTGGATATTTATTGCTAAGACAGTTGAGTGAATTAGATGAACTTCCCAAGAGCTCTTGGAAACAAATCTCCAAACTTCCAGTTTCCAACTTTCCAGACATGTATATTCTACTGTCAAAAAACAAAGCCCTTTTTACTAGGGTTAGTGGTGGGTGGTGTTTTTCTGCAAGGATTGAGAATTTGAATAACTGGTGTGGTTATTAGTGTACTAACACAAATACTTTAGACATCATCGCAGTATAGTCAGGCAGCAATCTGCAGCTCTGGTTTTTGTTGGTTTTGGATCTATGCCCTTAATCAGAACAAGAATGAGCAGCTCTGTTTTTGCTAGGAGATTAATAGCAACTTTTACCATTAGCAATCTTAAACAAGCCAGCTGTTTTTCAGGTTGTATATAGCATATATCTTTTAAACTTTATATAAGAACCTTCAAATATTTGATAGTTGAAAAGAGTTAATTGGGTTTTTATTTTCCCTTGGGGGAACATAGTGGTTTCCTTGACAGGGCGATGTTGCTGAGTGAGCAGAGCGTATTTATTGCTGCTAATATACCTGTGCATGGAGACATACAAGCAGGGTGTAAGATGCAAGGAATAATTTTGTGTTCTAGCAGAAAAAGTAGCATTACAGCTATAGGGGTGGGGAGACAGACACACACTCATGTGGTGGTGCTCTTCTGTAACACTTTATAGCACCCCAGAAATAGCAGCCAGCTGGGGCTCAGCTTGGAGCTGCAGATACAGAAGAAAATGTTTTTATTGCTGTGTTAATTATTGGGAAAACATGGAGCGTTCTTCTGTCCTGCTTTCAAAGCCATCCCGTTTCACGACTAATCCAGGTGACACAGCTTGATGCATCAACTATGATTGTCTGAAGCTGGGCTTAGTCTCATTTTTGTTTTGCTCTTACAGCATTGTAATGTTGCAGGCAGCCCTTGAAATCTTGTGGCCAGGCCTGGGGTTTTTTTGTTTGTTTTTTTTTTAGATCCTATGTTTCTAAGCTATGACATGGAATGGGGGAGAACAAAAAAAAACCAATCCACAAACAAAAGGTTGAACCAAGGCTCCCTAAACAGGAAGGCATTTTTAATTGGGGTGGAGGGAGACACACCAAACAACACAACCCTGCTTCTCTAAATGATCACTACGGATGTGTGAGCCAAAGCACCACAGACACCCTGTCCAGTGTAGCCAAGTTGTCAACTATCCAAGACTGAACAGCTGCTGTCCCCTAAGGGTCATAAGTTATATTTTAATGTATATAAATATATATTTAATATATTTTTTATATATTAATATATATTTTAAGGTGCAAGTAGGGACGTAATTGCTGTGGTAACATTTATTTTAGGCAAAGCTGCAGATGGTAGAAAGTGTGTCAGGTGCTGTGTTTCACATAGTACTGCACAGAACTACAGCAAGCTCACCTGCAACAGATGTCATTAATGCTTGTTCCAAAGTGCTTATGGCACTCGCCTGCTTGTGTTGTGTAACTCAGGCTGCCCAACAGATTACTGGTGTTGCAGAAGTTGAATGTGGAATTTTTTTGTTTGTTTTGTTTTGTTTTTTGTTCTCGAAGTGCAAACAGTTGATAGCTGCCCCCCCATACGACAGCTCTGTCAGCTTCATTAGACTGAGGTGTGACTGCCTAATGCAGGAGTTCATGTTTTTTTCCAAAGGTCTGAATGTGCAGAGCTGTATTGTTGTTGCTGCTTATTATAGTAAACAATAATAATTTTTTTTCACTGACACAAGTTTCTTTAAACCCCCCATCCCAACCCAGGGCAATAAATGTGTGTTTAACATGTGCAGAGGATGCTGTAAGAAAAGAGCCTTCAAAGAGACAGCAGACTGTCCAGGTAAGTGCAGCTGTCCTTACAAGTTATTGAGCAAATGTCTCGTCTCCCATATATATTCATTACTTCAGTCTTTGGTTTATGGGGGGGGGGGTGTGTGTGTTAAAGTCTACATACATAGCTATCTAAAATTTTACAGTACAATTTTAAAAGCCTGCTCTTTGTTCTATGTACAGAATCTCTTCTGCTTCCAAAGCCTAAGGATGCATAATTTCCAGAATACGAGGACCCATTCTTTATAAGGAATGAGCTGTTCTGTTTACCAGTGCGGTCATCTCATTTCAGTTTTTTTTTTCTTTTTTTTTTCTCCCCCCTCACCCCCACCCCATCCTTGCTTCTTCAGGTCATGGATTACTTTTTAAGACCAAATATGAAAAATCCCTTTCATGGCAGAGTAGTCAAAGAGTAATTCAAAACCCAGAGATCAGTCGCAGAGGAGCTGTAGATGTGGGGGAGACTACTGTACTGGAGGCGGCTGGTGACAGTGCAGTGTGAAGCTTTGGAAATGAATAGTTAAAGAGCTCCTGCCAGGCCTCTGCTTCCCTGGGCCAAAGAACGTCGTCTCCAGCTCACCGTCAGCTGTGTGAACTTGTTCCACAGGTTTATTTTAAGTTCTGGAAAAGTTTTATTTAAGTAAAAAGCTGCTTACTCAGGGAATTATCCTGCATTTGAAATAAAAAGGATGCAACTGAATTTCTCATGCTGTGTTTTAAGGACTGAAAATGCTGCATTTTTGGGTGGGGGCAACCTATATAAGCTGCCATCACGATCTGCCTCTTGTATGTTCGTTAACCCTTCATGTCCTGTTTTTAATATTGGGGAATAAATTTCTTGTATTAGAACAGTCTTCTGGCGTGCTAAAATAGCAATGTCAATGATTTCTTCTCTAATAGAAATGTGTCGTCACATTTGTCTGAGTGTCAGCAGGCCATGTTTTCAATGCAGAAAGGAATCTAGCAGTACTTTGAAAATGTGAATGTAAAACTATAAGATGTTGCTATAACCACACCGTGTATTAACAATTTTTAGTTTTATACAGTATGATAAAGCTTACTGGCCTCCCATGAGCCAAAGGTTGGGGGAAAATGAAATCTCTGTTTTGAGAGGGGTGTTTGAAATTATGTGCTAAGTTAGAACCAAGTCCACAAATCTTTCCCTGGTCAAAGTCTCATACTTAATTATACGATCATTCTTTCTCCTTCCCACCTGATAAATTCTGAGAAGTCTGGCAAAACCAGATGCAGATCTACACACCCAAGACCTCTACCTGGCTTTTCCCCTTTTTCCCCATGGGCTTTGTGTGTCTCCTAGGCACTCGGTCGGTGTAGCCTCCCAGTGTTCAGTATGCTGTAATGAATGTCAGCAGCCAAAAAAAACCCCCAAAATCGGCAATGGTACGCAACTGTTTAACAGACTGAAGAAATGGAAGTCAAGCCATCCCGTGCTTAAGCTAGATTAAGTAATAAAGCTTATCTAAGCTTTGAAAATTTAGCTCCCTGTGGCCTGTTTTCTGAATGCAGTTGACTTCACTGCATGCTTGGAGTATGCTGCCATTTCCCGCAGCTGCAGCCCGAGTGTCTTTGCTGCAGAGCTGCTAACACCTTCTCAGCCCCTAACAGCAGCAGGCTGGTTAAGGCCGTCTTTCTTGTCACATGTAAGCTCCCGAGGGGAACAAAGCAATGATGCATCATGGGGCATGTAAAACATGCAGTCTAGCTGTGCTTGGTTTGGCAAAGCTGGCATGTTATGAGCAAGCCCTGTTGAACACTAGAGCCTTTAACTGTAAAATCAGCATGTCTTAAACTACTGGTTCTCTGGGGAAGTGGAAAAAAGGGGTGGAGGGGGAATCATGGGGGANGGGGGGGGGGGGGGGGGGGGGGGACACAAGACAGTGTTATGTGCCTGGCCTGGGTCCTGAACAACCATTCCTGCGCATCAAAAATGGTTTGCCTGCAACTGAGAGCATGTCAGGCTCTGATGGGTGGTGCTCCCAACTACCGCACTATGCCAGGACCTGCTTCCAGCTCTGCTCGCGTGGCCAGACCATCAAGAGATTTGGCAGGTGTTTATCAGCGTGCCCTGCTTGCTAGACTCAGTATGCCTGTTTTAAGCCAGTAAGTTCACCTCCATGGAGGGAGGTTTTATTCATAACTGGTCTTAATTTTTTTTTTTTTGTTTTAATTTATTCTAGGCTGGTGCGTAACCTGACATTTCTCTAACAGCCTATGGCAGCACTGTACTGGCCAGTAACAAGACTATGTTGTGGTCGAGCTGTCAGTTTTGTAAGCAAATAGCTAACACAGTGTCCAGCAATTCAACCATCTTACAGTATTGTAGTAATATACTCTGAGTGGATACTCTGTATTATCACCTTCTGGTCTATAGTTGTAAACAGTTGATGGCTTGAGGGTTTGGGGGGGGGGTGTTTATTTCATAAACAGCTTATCCTGTTTCAGCTGGTGCTATGTGTTCTTATGTTCAGCCTTTGCAACAGAATCTCCACAGATTGGAAGTGACTTAGGTGTGTACCTTGCACAAATTAAAAATAAAATAGGTCATTTAGTATCAGCACTGGACATACTTATATAGCTGTTTTGAACACAACTGGGAGGACTTTTATGGTTTCTTCTTCACCTGGCTGACATTTTTCTAGAATCCCGATTGTGGAGATTCTTCCTCTGCCTGTCAGAATCTGTCAGATGTTCCCTTTTGGAAGTGACACTGGGTCTGAAAGGAAATGAACAGGAAACCCAGCACCCAGAATACTAGATCTGCAGAAAGCACTGGCAAAGTGTCTTCTCAGCGTGTAAGAGCCCTTGCCTTGGAAAAGAAAGAGTACTGAACAGTAATAAACCCCAAATCAAAAACACCTCCAAGGTCAGAAAACAAATGCAGCACCATTCAGTTCTGAAAACAGGGAAGACCCTTCCCTGCCCCACCCCCAATCAAAAGAGGGGCTCACACCTTTTTTTTTTTTAATGACAGAAACACAGCACTTTCAGGACAAAAAAAGCATGCCCTGATTATTTTATAAACCATTTTTAACACGCTTTTTTGACTTCTCAACAACCATTCCCTGATTATGCATGTGTGTTCATGCACATGTACACACGCCCCCTCGAGCTCTGGCAAGATCAGTTTGTATTTCCTAACCTGCATAACAAACTCTGTTGTAGTTTACAGTCAAGAGTTCATATATGGTCTGGAACAGTATGCTGAAAAAAACCCAACCTAAACTACTAGTATCTGTAGACTTATTAAATCCATGGAGAAACGTTCTCATTCAGGCATTAACAACAAGAGAGCCCACAAGCAAGATTAACAGACCACTAAGCACAGCACCATATGCAAACTATAGGCCTTGACCTACCCTTAATGTCTATCACTCTTGTGCCCACTTTCTTCTGTGTTCAAATTTTCCATGCTGTTTCTTCAGGCACCTTCCCTATCACATGATCACGGGCAACTTAATCTCTCTGGACATTTGTCTTCATCTACCCAGCTTTTATCTAGCTGCTCCCATTCATTCACCCTAAGTCCTCTAGAGGGACCACAGGAGGTAAGAACTTCATATCCATTTGGAGGCTGGACTTAAATGCTGCCTAACATTTAGTTGTTTCTACAGATTATGACAATAAAAGTAGTTCAAACTCTCCTTTTGAGTCTTCCCATTTCATTTGCTTGTGACTTGAACATAATATTTTCCATGATGTTTTGGGAATAGTATCTTCCAACTTTAATCAGCTTGTTAACCAAGACTTTCAGCAGCTTTCATAATTTCTGACTACCCTTGTATTCAAATCAAGTTTAGACACTAAGCTGGTAGGTGTTATTCTAGCTTGCCTTGTGAATTGGAACTAGCACAGAAACCGAGGGGGAGGGAAAGGGTGCGGCACTTACCAAATAGCCCAGTGATTAGTGTGGGAGAACCAAGTTTAATAATGCTTCTCTGCCTTATTTGAAGATGGGAACTTGAAACCATGTCTCCCACCTCCTGTGGAAATAGTCCACTTCTTCCCTCGCACAGACATACAGTTTAAAGCTGTCAAGTATTCTGAGTTCCCTGGTCTGATCAAAAAGCGCCTCTTCTAATAAAAAGCTAAATGTTCGTTGTTGTCATGGAATTTCAGACTGCTTACCTGACCCCTTCCCATTTACACAGTTTCCCAAAAACATCAGAAAGATCAGTCATTCTCCTGCTCACTGTGCCAGAGAAAATTTACACAGTCAGAAAAGGCATCTGCATGAGAAACATCCACTGTTACCCGACTGGTGCTATGTGAGAGATTTGGGTTATATTCTTAACCACACAGTGGGCTTTTAGAACACATCTCTCCTGAGTACAGTCTCATCACAGAATCACTTACCAGCGTGAAGAAAGGATGAAGCTGGCCTTAGGCTCCTAAATTCAGGAAGGCCCTTATACTTGAGAATCCTAAATGGGAACATTTCTACAAAGAATTAGTATGTAAGGCATATTCGTCCCCACCCCGTCTTCCAAGGCATTTCTTAACAGGCAATGCAGACAGATGCATGCTTATCCTGTTAGCTCCTGTCCCATGACCCGGCAGAAGACTGCAGTGCTCCTAACGCAGGACTGGAATACCGTTTAGTTAGGTGCTGCAACACACAACTCCCTTTGTGCATCTCACTACAAATCACCACGCCACTGGAAAAAAAGTTGCAACCCAAACTTTCAACAGACATTCTAGAATATGATAACCTTGCAATTAACAAGGTAAAGTTAACCAGTGTATCAATTTCTTAATAAACAATGCTTGTGAATTAGGAGGCACTATTACAACATGAGTGAAGCTGAGCCATTTAACATTCATGCTGGGCACACCTGCACCTACACTAAATAGGGATTACTTTCAGGCTAGGCAATATACTAATTATCCTGTTTATCTCTAATCAAAAAATTGCAGCCTGCCAACTCAGCAAGGTAATGTCCTATTTTGTTTCTGTTTCACAGGCCCTCAAGAAGATACACACTATTCAATTTTAATGGGAGTAGGGGGAGGAAAAGGCAGTGCTCTGCATGGAGAATGATGGTGAAAATGATACTCAGTCTTTGGGTTTGAGGGAGATTGGATTCTTGTATCTAAATCCATTTTCAGAGGCACACAAGAAAAATTATTAGTAGTTCACCTGACAAAAAGAAAGCTAACTGCCTTTATTTGGCAAACAGCTTATGAGATATCAGAGAATTAAAAAAAAAAAAAGTAGTAAGGAAGTACATCAAAACAAAGATTGAAACCCCTGGATCTCAGCATGTATTTACAGGGTACAAACTTTATGTACACATAGACTTCACAGTTACATAAACTATGGGCACATGGACTATAACAGTCAAAGTGGGATCAAGGACAACAAGCTTGCCTAGCCTGATCTACCACGTAAGACAGATTTTCAGGTCTTACCACTTGAATTCTTGTTTGAATTAGACCATCTCTTGCTAATGCTGCTACCCTTCAATCTGTAGCTTTTAATAAGTCTACTGAAGCCTAAGCTTGAATTAGTTCTTTGCTGTCAAGAAACTGTCTTATTTGCATTATGAATTTACCAAACTTTTAACTACTAAATCTCATACATTTCTCTTAAGAGGTTGACATACCCTATTAGCCAGTTTCTGATCCCTATCTAATTAATTTAATCTGATCAAGCTATCCTAAGAGATAATCTAAAGATAGGTTGTTCCATCAGACCCTATGAAATGCTGAATGGAATTCACAGATCCATAGGAACACAGCAGACACAGTAATATCAGATGAAGTACAAAGCTCATTTGCAAAGCAGAGAGTAATTCATCCCTTATTCACTAACAGCATCAGAGATAAGAGGAAGTCAGTGCCATATCGGTTTGGCGTTTTTCACCCTACTGCAAAATCACATTTGATGAACTACTGAAAAAAAGAAATGCCGACTTGTATTAGTCACAAAGGGGTAGCACAAGAAAATATTAAGAGCACTGTCCTGTGGAGCACACTGCTCCCCCATTGTAATCTGCTTCATGTAAAAAGTAATGAAGGAGATGCCATAAGAACCTCAAATAGCCAAATTAAGTTGGCTGAGACTTTACTGCTAAAAAAATACACAATTGAAAAAAAATAAAAATCAATACTGGACTAGTACTTTCTACCTGTGCATGACGGGTCTTTATTAGAAGCATTGTTGCTATTACTGAAGTTTCCTCATTCGTTTTTCTGAAAGTTTATATTATATTGCACATATCAGAAATAATACATTATTCAGTGGCAGTTTTGGGAGCTATCCAGAGGATGGAACAATGCTAAAATTTCAACTAAGTTTGGATGTAGCGCCGAGACCTTTATAGCAGACTCCCAGAAACCAATGTACAGATCATACATGCATGGCACAGGGCAAAGACAGAACTCTTATTACTTTCTCCCTCATCTACTGAAGTGTCTCAGATGACAGTAGCTTACAGATGGTGCTGCACCCAGCCACAGTCCGAGCAGTAATATAATCTCCCCCTCTTACTGGCCTCTCTCTACAAACCTTAGCAACACTGACCACTATGCGGGACAAGTTCTGGCCAGACAATTACCAATCATCCCCAATCACTCCAACACAAATCTCATAATGGCAGTTTCTGCCGTACCACTAAAATTAGTTGTGCTAATTACAACTGCCTTTGCCAAAAGAACCAGGTTCTTTCCAACTGTTTTTCCTTTATCCCTAGCTAGGTCAGGTAAAGGAAGCAGGCTTTATACAGCATGAGGACACCATCAATTACGGCCTTCCGTTGCCATCTCCTTCCTCACCAATAAAAAGGTGCTGCACAAGTTCATGAAATCCACTTAAATTTCAGTTCCTCTGAACATATCCTAGATATACCAACATGCTACAGATCCCACAAAACTTCATCCCCTGAACTACCTTGGTGGTCGCAGAGAATCACTGGAGATTCATTCTGTGTGAGTGACTATTTCCCATTTATTACTTGGGAAACTACTTAGAAATTTAAGGTAAGAATCATTTCATTGGGGGAAACTGCTTCTGAATGAAAGTTATACAGAACTATATCCATGCTGTGTTGTACTTCCCAATTTTCAGACTGGCGGGTAGTTAGGATTGAAGCAGGCATTGAACAATGTCTAGAAGAAATATGCCTGGACAGCCCCAACTTACACCTATAAGATCCTAAAGCAACCGCAGCTTCTTTCACAGGCGAAAGGAAAGAGTTACATGCCAATAATTCTATACGAAAGCATACACTATGCTTGAACAATGCCAATGAACTAAGCAATCTATCTGTCCAAAAGAGGTTGTAAGCATTTTTGTCTGAAGAGAAAAAACTGATCACCTCTGCCCCAGCTGTGGAACTGCCTCAGGCCACAGCAAGAGCTGGAAACTGCTGTTGCCACCTCGCGGGCTCCATGCTGACTGCTAAAGGATACGCGCTTCCAGCCACGTCCTGGGAGCGGACAAGCGCTAGTGTCTGGACGAGCAGAGACTCTCAAGTCAGCGTGCTGAAGACGTTCATTTATACTTGAGCATTCCTCCAGCAGAAAGCCTCCAGGAAGGAACAGAAGTAATCTAATAATATCAAGAGAGTGGAAGCTGTGCGTAAGCAAAGATAGCCAGCTGACATGATCCACTTAATCGGGTTGCAAAACCATCTTTTAAAGAGAAGAGCAGATCTTTTCCTTAGAAATGGTTATCGGAGGCCCATTTTAGGAAGAGAGCAAGAACTTTTTAGTAGTATTGAACTGAATGAATGTCCTTCAACTTGAGCAGAAGGCATTAAAATTACTTTCCCAGCATTTCTACAGGGATGCACAGCAATTCACCTGAGGACTCAACTTGTCTTTCTCACTAAAATGGCTATCAGTGACAGCTAGTTTAGTGAGAAAGAGCTCAAAGTTCTTGATTAACTAGCTCTCTCCTTTCTCCCCTCAAATTTGGGAGAATTTTTCCATGCCAAATGGAAGACATTTAACCAAAGACCTCATAGGAATTATTGCTTCCATTTTCAGCACCTAAGTCATAAAAAGCATGGAAAGCCAGAGGGAGAGAGCACTGTTGCAATTTAGCAGCTGTGCAAATGCAGTCCAGGAATTTTGCTGTTAGAACACTCCCTCAAATTGCACTTTCTTCACAGTTCATCCAAGCTACATCTCCAACCAGATCAGAAAGCAACATACAATGGCCTACAAAACATCATCAAGCTTAACAAAAAAACAATGGCTTGAGATCAAAATACCTAAACTCCAACTTTAACACAAAACTCCAAATACTCAGAAGCTTTTTAATCCTGCTGTTTAATACACTAGATATAACAACTTATTTAAAAAAAAAAAAGGAGAAAAAAAAAGCATTAACACATTAACAATAACATCTGTAGTCAGTTGCCAGACCAGTCAGTGCTGGACCAAAATTCTTAGCTTGACTTATGGATTAGATGAATGCGAGGCTGCAGTGACTTCAGAAGATTCAGTGCATATCTCCTTTCATTAGCACAGAACACACACACCCCTGGGCTGCCACCTTTAATCCCTTTATAAAAGGAAAAGCAGAATAAATGCACCTGGAGAGCAGGCACCTAGATTGGCTGCTTTCAGCTCTTCCACAGGACTTGAGTGGTGTTTTATGGCATTTATCCACGCTACCAGAAGCAACTGTTGCACGTGTTGGGAAACCATCACACACTATGGCAGTAAGACTGAACAAGCAGCAATATTTGCATGAAGTAGAGATTTAGTGCTGTGGTAACACTGGGCCCCAAAGCCAGGTCATGCACAAGTGGGAAACACATCAGGAAACAGGTCTGCAAAAACAGAGACCAGAGAGAAAGAACCTGGATCCAGGTAAACATAACACCCTAAAATAAAGGCCTGTGACTGAATGCATGGAAGTGGTGCCATGTTTTCTAGTGTAAGTGAAAAATCATTAAGAGTTTCTCAAAGGAAATCTCTCCCATCAGAACTCTAGCTCCATAATTGAGAGCAATGCACTTCTAAGTTTATCTCGAATAAACAGAAAGCTCAGCATCAAGGCAATACTTTCAGGCCAGAGAAATTCATCTTAGCTCACACCTGTCCACTCAACACTATTTTTGCAGCTTCTAAACAAGAAAACTAACAGCAGCTGAAAAACTCTCAAATCAGCATCTGTATGAATAACCTGACAGCTCTTTATGGAGTGGTGGAAGAAGGAGAGGAGATGTTCTACCAAAACTGAAATGATGACCCATTGCAGGGATGTTGGTTTTAGAAAGAATTTCTTTTCAAGGAGAATTGAAGTTATTGGAATATTCATATTATCCACCATCAGCCCTGACCCTCTCAATCCAAGCAAGAAGTGAGAGAGACAGGGACACTTTGTGAAGCTCAGCAGTTAGTGGGTGAGACACTGGGTACAGTCCTGGAGGGACCATTTCTTTTGGTAGTGCACGAAGTTTTTCACATGTTGGTGCTCATCCTGGACTGGCTGTTAGCTGGAGTAAGCTCCCCTTGGCTACCTTCTCTCGGAGGAGACTGCAAGAAGACCAAAACACATCCTAATTAGTGATGTGTAAATATCCTGCAGAGTGCTTCTTGAGAGACCAAATGAAGCACAGATGAAGCACAGCAGGATAACAGCATGGGGAGAGCACACCCCCAACTCATAATGATGGCTTTGCAAAAGCTTTGTGTTTACAACTTCTATTGTTATAGTTCACAAGAACTGTTCCTAAAAAAGTCAACCCAGAACTTTTAAGCCACTCTTATTTACTACGTACAAGGTGCTGTTGGCCCCAGAAGTTGAATCCTTGAATCCTATCTGGCATTTAGTTATCACAGAGATTAATATACTACAGAATTTAACATGTTATGTGGCAGATGGCCTATCCTCCCTAAGGGCATTCTTTGGAACTGCATCCCAGAAGGAATACTCCAAGCAATTAATGCATTTTTTGTTTCCTCTACTAAAAAAAAAAAATTACTTCAAACAATCTTTGTTGTGATAAAAGATACATGTATCAAGAATTAGTAAGAATTAATTAGTTAGAATCAACCCAAGTATATAACCTTCAAAGGACATTGTGTTGTACAAGCAGGTCAATGTATTGGCTAGAAATGCTTGTTCCTTATATATTTAGTATTTACTATTGGAAGAATTTGCCCAATCATGACCACAATAAATCCATTCCCCTCCAGAATCTTCAATTCACCAGCTTCTATAGTTTCAGTTAAAAAAAAAAAAAAAAAAATCAAAAATCTTAACCCTGTCTCAAAGTCCACATCTGACATGCCCATACCTTGACATGTATCTGGTTGCGCAGGACTGCAGCTCGCAGGATCATGGCTTTGGCACGTCGCTGAAACTCTTTGCCCATTAGTAAAGACTTCTCAAAAGTTGTGCTGCGCTGATCTACATCTCGAGCATAAAGAATCTGTAACCAATACAGAGAACTGTACGCAGGAGCTATGACAGGGTTCCACAGCAGGAAGCCCTTTTTGTGCAAAGGAACAAAGCTAAGGTATTGTGGAGTCTGAGTTTACACACAGATCAGCCCTATTGAAAATACCAGTCACAACAGATGAATGCAACTTCAAAGTGTCCCAGGGATTGAGAGTTTCTAATCTTAGTACAGCTGTTCAGTCTACACTCGGTGGCTCAGATGCACTCACCTTACTGTGCGAGTCTATTCTGGCATTGATCAGTCCCTCCAGGATCAGCTGAGTAAGTTCATCTTCCAGAGCAGCCACTGTGGTATTAAAAGCAGTGGCCATCTTGCGCATATCTGCCGACACATAGGGGCTGAAGTACTAGGAAGGAGAAAATATTCAGTTGCCAAGTGAACTCCCCGCCCTCTGAAAAACCATGGGAAAAACAATTACAAAGAGATGGCCTATCTCACTGTTCATCCACCTCTCAGGATTACAGGAACAATTACCTGGATAAGGGCACGATTTCGAATCTGGGTATAAAGTGTCCTGACATGAGGTGCAAGGTACATATCCAGCAGCAGGTTGTCCTGTGCAAAAAAAAACAACATCAGAAGCTGAGAAGCAACCTGGAAAAATGTATTATTCCTATGTTCTTAAACATGTATGTACATTCTCAAATCTTAAGGATATTACACTACAGCAAGACAGTATCATAACACAAGAATGAATAAAAGAACTAGCAATATATTTAAAAACTTATCATTTCTCATCACCCTCTACTGCTAAACTACTCCCAATTTCCATTCATCATATCAGGAGACAGGAGACACAGAAGAGCTGAACACTCTTAGCTACTTTTAACAGTCACTGCTTCTCACAAAAAGCTAGGCGAAGTGAACTTTTAGGGCCTGTTCTACACTGCTCCTCTGCAACTCACCTTCATCTCATCCAGCATCTTCAGGCATGAAGCATATTTAGATTCATAAAACTTGAAGATGATGTCACGAACCTGTGGCTCCAGCTCCAAAAACAATTTGAAGGAGCTACAGATAAAGATGGCAGTAGTCAGACATTGGAAGCCACCACTTAAATACCCAACAACCCCATCACTCCAAGTTGCAAGGTCACAAAGATTCCAAGAATTTACTCTCTAACAGACCAGACAGCCCATTTTCAGCAGGGCTGGGAGCCTGGAACACAGAGAGATGCAGCACAGCATCAGAGCTGTGGTGAAGGCAGGCAAGAGACTTTTGACAAACCAAGCAGTGCAAGTGTTATGTCCACACAGAACAAAAAAAATAAGTAGGAATAGGTCAAAATCAGGGCACACCACCAGAAAACATAGGCCACATCTGTGCATGCACTGTGTCTGTTGTGGTGAGCTTTGTGTTCCCTTTCAAAGCACAGCCTTCACTAAGTACAGCACGTCATAGGTAGGTTAAGCACGCAACTGTCTCAGGAAAATAACCTATCATAAGTGTGAGAGATCTTTGGGATGTACACTCTTTCTCAGCACTCTCCCAATTCTCCATCACAGATTTCCACACCTTGGGATTTCACCCTACGAATCAGCCAGTAAAAAAGTCAGGGTAACAACCCTTTTTTCACATCAATTTAAAATTAGTGCTTCTATACACTTAGCTGACAAGAATTCAGTATCATTGTAATTCAATCTATGACACGCAAATATCCATTTTCTTTCAAAGACTGTAATTGTCTTAACCTTGTTTATGTCATAGTTAGATCACACTGCAAGTTGTATTAACAATTATTAAATTGTATTTATACAATAAACATACTCCAGAAAAAGTGGTAACATGAAGGCAAATTATCTTACAGCTGCCTTCTGTAGGGCTCTATCGCTCTGATTTAATATTTGATATGGACCGCTGATGGAGACAGAAAATTGGTCTATGTAGATGCTGAATTTGAGCTGGGTTGGAAACTTCTGTCATGCTGCAAAAATTTCAGCTGTGATTAACCACTGTTTTAGACAGTCAAACATCACTTAATGCGAAAGCCAAACTAAGGCTTGGTGATTCTTTCTCTCCTGTATAAGAAAGCTATTACTCCTGCCAGAATCCACTCTCAACCAAAGTCCCATGTCCCAAAAGATGTCCAGTACATACAAACCCCTTTCAAGGCACCACTTACCTGCTGGAGATAACATTTCGTTGCAGTTCCTGACGGTCAAAGGTAGCAAGGGCACAGAGACCACCATACACAGCTACATTGCTAGGAGATAACAGCTAGAGAGAAAGAGAGAGCGAGCCGTCACTGACTATTAAAATGGCAGAAGGTTGGTATTAAGTATCCTACCCTACGCCTTTCCTTCACACAGCGACAAGATTAGTCCTTGTCAAATGCAGTGGAACCACTCGGCATGCTCTCAGGCATTCACCCAGAGCCCAAGGAGTGATTGTCCACTGCTAAGAGAGCAGAAACCAATTCCAAGAGCCAGTCTTTTGATTGAGCTACACAGATACACAAATCTCATAGCTAATTCCTATGTGATCTAGAGCAGATCATCTAGAGAACCCAAGAACAGAAACTTTTTTTTAAAACAAAACAAAAAACCATGGTTCACAGCACCACCAAACTATACAGGAGTGCTGTGAGAATAACTACAATATCTGAATTTTACAACCTAATACTTAAAAGAATTACACCCCCTCCAAGACCTGCACACAGCTCCTTCTTGGTCCTCACCTCAGGGAAATCACAGTGGTCAAATGATGCCAACAAGAAGCACTTTGCTGCCTGTTTGTACTTCCGAGCAGCCAGTTCAGCCAAGCCTAGGAAACAGAAAAAGTTAGTCCTTTGTTTATCATAGCATACAGATTAGGAGAAATTGTGAAATCTGGGGTGTAGGACAGGCCCCCACATGGTTGCTAGTGCCTTCACTATTGAAGTGAAACAAGACTCTCAGACAGTATCTAGCATCCTTTGAACTACGTTGACTCACACTGGCATCCTCTCTGAAGAAACTTAGGGAGAAAAAAGAAATGGCAAAAACAAGCCAGCAGTTCCATCTCATCAGCTTTATTAAATGTTGCATTTCTGGTGCGAAAATACAAAGTCTGTCAAATCTGAGAGAAAAAGAAATAGACCAACAGGCAGAAAGATGGGCAGACAATACAGGAAGCTGAAGAATTCACTCACCTGCTGCACATTTCAGCTTGGTGAGAATTGCTTGCGTCTGGCTGTCTCTTTCTCCTCTTTGCTAAAGGATAAGAAAAAGCAGTAGTGAGCAAGCAGTATGAAAACCATTTTTATTACAACTATCCTTGGGATATTTCATCCTAATAATTAATTGTAAATCTCAATAGCAAGATAACTTCATCTTATTTGTCTTGGGAAATATGGCAAGAACTGAGGATGGGAAGTCTCTGGTTTTACCATGAGACAGATTTCCTACACACCTATCATGGGAGAAGAGCAACAATGAATCTCAAAATAAATAGTATAGCAGCCAAGGAGGCTGGATGAAAGGAAGAACAGACTGTAAGATGAAGGGAGTCTTATAGGGAGCAAGCTGTAAAGGGGAAAGGAAGAAATTGTTTTCCAAATTCTGGAGACAGAAAACAAAGGGAAAACTCATGCAAGTTAAAAAGCAGGAGCTTACTTCTGCAATTTCTGGTGTAGACTCAGCCTTGCTTACATAGCTCAGAACATGAGACCAATTCTGGAGGTAGACGCTGACCTGCAGAAACAGTGTAGAATAGGCATAGCTAAATGGTGTTACTTAGATACGCAGTATCACTGCAGACACAAGAGGTGTAACTAGAGCAAAGTACAGGTGGACTTTAAAGCAGGTATCAGAAAGACACCAAGTACCATTTTCTGCAAACCTTCCTACCTTGATGACATTGAGACACATGTTGATAACATGTTTAGCACTGGTGCAGTAATCACGGGCTCGTGAGTAACATTTGAGAGCGTTGCTGAGGTCTCCACAGTCAAGGTAATGATCACCTAAGTCATCGTGGCCTCTCCTGGAGCACAGGAATTAAAATACCAATGAACTGTGTGCTCAAAAAGGGACACGGTTAGTTTGTTCCAAACAAGTAACTCAACACACTGACCTAAGGCACTGAATGCAGTTGACATCCTGTGTTAGGTGTCTGGAGGAGCAAAATGCTCTTCCTTGCTCCAGCAGAGCCTTCTGCATCTCACCTGATACTCTCCTTGATGGAGTTCCCTTTGTAATTTTTCAGATCTGTGTCGAGTTTCTCCAGTTTAAGAAGAGCTTTTTTGCGTGTAGCTTCAACCCAAGCTGTGTCAAGTGGAGGGGGTTCAATTCCACTATCAGGGACAGCATCAGGTGTATTCTGCAGTTCTCTGAAAGGTAAAAATTTGAATTGCAATTACACTGCAAACTTTTCAAAACAGAGGTCTGCTAAGAACCTGGCACTGTTACTCTAACAAACAGTACTGCATACACAAAATAGACCAAAGAGAAAACAAGGATGGTGGGGAAAAAAGAAAAAGACTGCTAAGACTTCCAGCAAAAACAGTAACGTAAGCATCACAGACGTTTACAAGTTCTTCTCAAAATTATCCTGATGATCTTTTGCAGGTATTTTATAGAATCAAAAAATCATAGAATGCTTGGAGTTGGAAGGGACCTTAAAGATCATCGAGTTCCAAGGCCCCTGCCATGGGCAGGGACACCTTCCACTAGACCAGGTTGCCATTCAGCCTGGCCTTGAACACCTCCAGGAATGGGGCAGACACAACTTCTCTGGGCAACCTGGGCCAGTGTCTCACCACCCTCACAGTAAAGAATTTCTTCCTGATATCTCATCTAAATCTCCTCTCTTTTAGTTTAAAACCATTCCCCCTCGTCCCATCACTCCCCTTCCTGATCAAGAGTCCCTCCCCAGCTTTCCTGGAGCCCCTTTAGGCACTGGAAGAGGCTCTAAGGTCTCCCCGGAGCCTTCTCTTCTCCTGGCTGAACACCCCCAACTCTCTCAGCCTGTCCTCACAGCAGAGGGGCTCCAGCCCTCGCAGCATCTCTTGTGGCCTCCTCTGGACCCACTCCAACAGGTCCCTGTCCTGCTAATGTTGGGGGCCCCCGAGCTGGAGGCAGCACTGCAGGGGGCTCTCACAAGAGTGGAATAGAGGGGCAGAATCCCCTCCCTCGCCCTGCTGGCCACGCTGCTGGGGATGTAGCTTAGGATGTGGTTGGCTTTCTGGGCTGCCAGCTCATGTTGAGCTTCTCATTGACCAACACCCCCAAGTCCTTCTCCTCAGAGCTGCTCTCAATCCATTCTCCACCCAGCCTGGATTTGTGCTTGGGACTGCCCTGACCCACGTGCAGGACCTTGCACTTGGCCTTGTTGAACTTCATGACGTTTGCACAGGCCCACCTCACCAGCCTGCCCAGGTCCCTCTGGATGGCATCCCATCCCTCCGCCATGTCAACCGCCCCACACAGCTTGGTGTCATCTGCAAACTTGCTGAGCGTGCACTCAATCTCACTGTCCACATCACTGACAAAGTTGTTAAACAGTACTGGTCCCAATACTGACCCCTGAGGAATGCCAGTCATCACTGGTCACCACTTAAACATCAAGCCGTTGACTGCAACTCTTTGAGTGCAGCCATCCACCCAATTCCTTATCCAGTGAGTGGTCCATCCATCAAATCCACGTCTCTCCAATTTGGAGACAAGGACGTCATGCGGGACAGTGTCAAATGCTTTGCACAGGTCCAGGCAGACGATGTCAGTTGCTCTTCCCTTATGTACCAATGCTGTAAAGCCATCGTAGAAGGCTACCATATTTGTTGGGCACTATTTGCCCTTAGTGAAGCCACGTTGGCTGTCACCGATCACCTCCTTATTTTCCATGTGCCTTAGCATAGTTTCCAGGAGGATCTGCTCCATGATATTGCTGGGCACAGAGGTGAGACTGACCAGCGTGTAGTTCCCCAGGTCTTCCTTTTTTCCCTTTTTAAAAACGGGTGTTATGTTTCCCCTTTTCCAGTCAGTGGGAACTTCACTGGACTGCCACGACTTCTCAAAGATGATGGATAGTGGCTTAGCAACTTCATCCGCCAGTTCCCTCAAGACCTGTAGATGTATCTCATCAGGTACCATCGACTTCTGCACCTTCAAGTTCCTCAGATGGTCTTTAACCTGCCTCTGCCTTCTGCGAGTTGGACAGCGTGGCTAGAGCACTTTCTGATGAAGACTGAGGCAAAAAAGTCATTGAATACCTCAGCCTTCTCCATATCCTTGGTAATTAGGTCTCCCATTTCCTTCTGGAAAGGGCCCACATTTTCCCTAGTCTTCCTTTTGTCACTGACATACCTATAAAAGCTTTTCTTGTTGTCCTTGACGTCCCTGGCCAGATTTACCTCTATCTGGGCTTTAGCTTTCATACAGTGATCCCTGGCTGCTCGGACAATTTCTCTGTATTCCTCCCAGGCTACCTGTCCTTGCTTCCATCCTCTGTAGGCTTCCTTTTTCTGTTTGAGATTGTCCAGGAGCTCCTTGTTCATCCATGCAGGCCTCCTGGCATTTTTGCCTGACTTCCCCTTTGTTGGGATGCATCGTTCCTGAGCTTGGAGCTGATTCTTGAGTATTAACCAGCTTTCTTGGGTTCCTCTTCCCTTCAAAGCTTTATTCTACGGTACTCTACCAAGCAGATCCCTGAAGAGGTCAAAGTCTGCTCTCCTGAAGTCCAGGGTAGCAAGATCACTGTGCGCCCTCCTCGCTGCGCTAAGGATCTTGAACTTCACCATCTCATGGTCACTGCAGCCAAGGTTGCCCTTGAGCTTCACACTCCCCACCAGCCCCTCTCTGTTGGTGAGAAGAAGGTCCAGCATGTCATGTTTCCTCATTGGCTCCTCTATCACTTGGAGAAGGAAGTTATCATCAACCCATTCCAGGAACCTCCTGGATTGTTTATGCCATGCTGTGTTGTCCCTCCAACAGATATTGGGGTGGCTGTAATGTAATGGGAGAGTTTTTCCCCCTCTACCTATTATTAAGCTGTCAGTTAAACCACCACTGAAGCAAGTGAACACAGGCTGCCCTGGAACTTCACATTCCCCACCAGTCCCTCCTTGTTGGTGAGAACAAGGTCCAGCATGGCATCTCTCCTCACTGGCGATTTTATTAATGAACAATTCATTGCTAATTTTAAAGAAACAACCTGTTCTATAAATCAATTGAAAGCAAGTTAGTAACAGTGCTGCAATGAATTATTACATTCTATGAAAGTATTTAGTGACTCTTCAGAGTCATTGAATCCAATCAAACATCTCTATATGGGACACAGGGTACACATGTTTACAAGTTCTCTCCCCAGCTATATTGCAATGGCTTGATAGCAAAGCTACCCTGAACAGATACCATCCAACTTCTTTTTCCGTCCAGGTCAGATCAACTTATCTACTTGCACTGAACTCACTTTCCAATCTTTTAAAAAGAAAAAAAAGACAATTTACCTAAGGAACATGCTAGTATTACATGCAAAGTCCCCCATTGTGACATATCAGTCTCAACTCAGTCAAAAAAGCTCCCCAGATTCTCATGATCTCTTAGTACCTGGTGGCCTCAGACAACTTTCTGTGGATTTCTTCGTACACATCAACATTGAAAGTTCTCTGGACAAATGACAGTGCCATCTTGAGAGCTTCCACCCGCAACTGTGGACAGTGATCAGCAATAAATTGCAGCCGCTCAATTCGCATCAGACCACTGTAGCTGGAGGCATACTGCTCCAAATCCTGCAAACAAAACCTGGTCTTAGAAGGCGAAGACAGCAACACTAAATCAGGCTACTACACTGTGACCTGCACAGGATTTCCTGCAGTCCTGACCCCTTCGTGACTCAGACAAATAAAAAAATCAGGTAAGATTATTCCATTTCTGCTTTCTTCAAATGTTAGTAATTTCCTCAGAAACATGCAGTACGCTACAATTTACCTTTTTTTTATTTCAGTTGTGATGCTGTCCGTTAAGGCTGATCAGCTCACCCACTTTAAGCACTGGTTATATCACCTGTTAATAATTTTGTCAAGATTCCAACATTTGAGCTGAAGTTTCCTAAACCAGCTGTAGGTTTTACTTGAAAAATAGCTTCCATAGGACAATTTGCATTCTTTTGCTCTTACTAATTTCTTAAAACATCTCCTTTGAGAACAAACAGGGTCTCTTACTCTTGAGGAAGGATCTGAGGTTTAAATTCTGAACACTTAACAGATTTTAAGCCTTGTGGTGGGGGCGAGAAGAGGACCACAAAACATCTAGTAAAGATACGATAAGGCATTGCAGGGAGATTTCCTAAAGACAGAAGCACACACGCAAACAACTATAGCAGAGTGTTCGGGGCAAAGTCAAGCATTCAGGCAGCAGGAAACATGAGAGTCAGGTTGCCTGTTCACATTCAATATGCATCCTGTGTCACGTCTGACTCCGTCACCCCATATGTCTAAATTAAGATACTGCCATAGATGTCATGGTAGCATTTTCTAACATAATTCTTGCCTGATTCAGTGCAAGAATGATCTTGCTCTGAGACTGAAACAGGACTGCGTGCACTGAAGATTTGTATTTAGGATTCCTGCTTTATTTGCTACAGAACTTAAAAAATATAAAGGCAGGAACATTCTTTCTTCCACAGTTTCATGCCTGATGGTGCCAGATATTCCTGAAATCACTGAGTAATTTCACTTTACTCCTCAGCTCTTTGAATGTCAAAGGGGAATTATGGTCCTTCAAATCAGATACAGTGAAAAGAAAATCACTAATTTTTGTGTAACACTTAGATGCTATAGTAATAACAAAGACATAAAGGTCACAACATAATTGCTTCATCCCTCTAGCATCAGAACAGAATTGAAATGCAATGAAATCAAACAACGTATCAGGTCATATGCTGAAAAAAGCTCAAAACACAACAACAAAAGAGGGCTGTGCAGTAAACAGTGGATAACCATGTGACAGCTGTTATAAGGCACAGGGACAGGAGGAACAAATTAAAGCTTCAGAGGTCCAGAGGTGAGATCCAAAGCTTCCTAACTGAATGCTTTATTTTGCAATTTTAATGTTACTTTAACTTTTTCCAATTAACATTTTTGTTCTCTTCTGCAACACCCATCAGTCGCTGTTACAGACCTGATACACAGAAATCGGCCAAAATCTCAAACCATTAACTAAAAATTGAAGAAACTGATATAAGCAAACACAGACTTTTATAACTCTACAGCTCTGTGGGGTTTCGCCAGTCTCCAGAGGATTAAACAATGAAAGAATTCTATCCTAATTATATACTTAAAGCTCCTCAAAGAACAAGCCTCAAAATAAAGGAATGATGTCTCAGAAATGTACTAAACTATTTCAGAACGGAAACTGTGTCAAACAGGCAGCACACAGCAAGTGACAAAACAGCAATTCCTCCTTCACCTCAGAAGGTGCAGTAGAGGTCACTACATGACAAGGAGCTACAGAAGAGGTCACTGCTATTCTTACCCCACCTTGCTTTGAGGAAAATCTATCAATCTCTAAATCACAACTTGACAAGGAGTAAAATGAGCATGCCCAAGAAATGTAACCCACTAGCCCTCAACCAGCACATACCAGAGTGGGGTTCTCCACCACATAGTTGATATCAGGTGCATTTTGCTGATCTTCTTGTGGATCTACGTCAATCTGCATGGGCTCTACTGCACCCTAGAACAGCAAAATGAGGTCAAAAGTAGTTTATTACATTTGAGCAGGAAACAACTCGGTGATTCAATCTATTAAGGACTTGCTTAAATACGCATTAAATTTTAAAAATGAAAAACCCCTCCATCTTTAGACATGTTTAGGATTTTTCTCTAGCAACGCCACTATTCAGCGTGATGCTTTGTCTAGAACAAGCAGCACTAAGGCTCAGCATTTGCGCAGTGTGTTTTATTTTGTTTGGCAGATTATCAAGCAAGAAAGTGAAGGGGTCAATAAATCTGATTCTAAAAAGTATCTCAGGCATGCAAGCTAAATTCCAAATGACAGTCCGTTTCTTTTCCTTGAGCAAAAGCAGGCATTAACACTAGTTCAAGAAGTTCCAAAAATCAAAAAGTACCCCAAAAAAATCACCAGAACCTTTCAAAGCTGCTTTAATGCTTAGAAGTAATATTAAATAAAAAAATAAAATAAAGCGACAACAACTGTTACACTTTTTAAAGTATTAAAAAGTGTAAAGAACAGAATGCAGAATGGCAATTCCACAGTTTCTAACAAATACTGGGGAAAAATTTATCTGCATTGCAAAAATTTACCATCAGTTGAACTATCCTGCTATAGTTATCCATGTCCAATTGTTTAGGTAGATTCTCTTTTGCAGAACAACAGAATTTTACTCTCCCGGTGTACCTTGCACTGCTTTGAACCACATGAGGAATCATACCAGTACAGTGACCTTAATACAACTCTATCAATACAATACCTGCGTGTGTTCCCATTTAAGACTAGTTTACCATGCAGTCCCACAACCAAAACTGACATGCTATCATGAAATTCTTGTCCTCCTCCTAGTCAAAAGTGTGCTGAACATTCTCCCTAGGTATTACTGATTTAAACTCAGGAAAACCAAACTGAATGTTGTCTTATAAAATGCTGAATATGTACAGACATTACCATAAGCAGCACCTGGTTTGGGGTAAATTGCATGACAGGACCTTAGAAAGGACAAAAATGGCAACCACCTTGTCCCCATTAACACCAAATTATTTCCATGGGTTTATTGATTTTGCTGTCTGTTAAGAAATCAAAGACAGAGGGGGCTTTGGGTTGGGTTGGTGGCTTGTGGTTTGATTGTTTTTCCTTTTTGTGAGGAGGAATAGGGCAGATCCAGATTTCCTAACTCTAAAAAACTGATGCATCTTGTATTCACCCGCAGCCTGTTTATTCTTTCAATATCAAATATGCACATATCTCAACGCTGTTGTGAAATCCCACAAAATCTAAAGTAAAAGCAAGTAAAGCATATAAAAGCTTGTTTCCTAGTTTGTTATTATCTGCATGAAGGAAAGGGAGGGAGGGTGCAAAGGAGAGCTTGATTGTCCAGATCACCACTCAGGAAAACTGTGCGTAAAACCATTTAAATCACCATATATTTAGACAACTACTTTTTCCATCTACCTTATCTTTTTTCTTACATCATAAACACTAAGTGTCAGGGTTGCTTTTTTTATGCTGCATTTACCTACCGTAGTAAAAACCTGATATGGCCTCCTTAGAAATCAGCATTACAGAAACTACCAGTAACTCCAGCTGGTGGAACAGAATGATTTGTGTCTTGCTACGCCGGTAGGCTGCACTCTGCATCTCTCAACTCCCAGGCAAGAAAAAACACAAGTGGGCTGGAAGTCCCACTGGGACACGCAAACTCAGACGTTTTCAAGCTAACTCTTTGTTTTGGAAGGAAGATGCAAGGTTTACTTAAGAACTACTTGCAAAGCAAATAAAATAATGCTCACTCCCCAAGCTTTTCTGAGCCCAGAAGGGCGCCCTGTTGGAAGGTACCTCATAAAGCCTCATACAAGCTGATAAGCTGGCACTCAAGCTGAAGTATCCTGCTGTACTCAGGAAGAAGAGGTGCGCCCTACGGCTGGAGGGGGTGCAGTACAGATCTGTCACTGATGAAGAAGCTGAGCTGCACGCTGAGCTATCCCTCATCCTGTCCTGACTTTCTGCACCCCGGCGCCCTGACAGAGAATTTGCTGGCTGCGAAAGGGAAGACAGACAGTTAAGTTGCAAAGGGATGGCCGGTGCGGTTACTGCAGGTCCAGGCTCAGCACACCGACCCCCTCTGGGCTCCTGCGGCTTTCCCCCTGTACTGCAGACTCTCAGTTCCTCTTCCTCCGCCACCTCACCGCACCCTCCTCTGCTGCCCAAGCCCTACCTACAGCACCTACAACGCGAAAATCAGGCAAGGGGCCCGCTGCAGCGGCGGGGGACGCCGCGGGTGCCGGAGGACGCTCGGTTGGGCGCTGCTGCTGGCGAACGGCGGCGGAAGCGACACAGAGGGACCCGGCAGACGGGCGAGCAAGCGAGGGCCCAGGGCCGGCCGAGAGCGGCGCCCCTCCCGGCGAGGTAGCCGCGGGCGCCGGGCCGAAGGGGAAGGCCGGGCCGGGCCGGGCCGCGCCGCACCG
>VUYV01000615.1:229036-239904 GCA_008711295.1 Anarhynchus alexandrinus | reverse complement strand
GGGCGCGGCGGGGGCCTCGCTGGCAGCCCGCAGCCTGGGCGGAAGGGCCGCCTGGGGCCGGCCGGGGAGAGGCTGGAGCTGAAGGACATCTTCATCGCGGTGAAGACCACGAGGAAGTACCACAAGAGCCGGCTGGACTTGCTCCTCCAGACCTGGATCTCCCAGGCGAGGGGACAGGTGAGGCTTCGCCGGCGGCGGGCGGCCGCTGCACTTTCCCACCGAGTTTTTCCTTGCGTGTGTTAAAAGCATCTTTCCTTGTCAGAGCGAGGAAGGCTGCTTTATCTAAATAATTTGTCTGAACCTGCCTCCGAAAGGGTTCATGGTTGATGAAGCAAGTTACTTGCAATCCGGGACTGTGGTCCAAGCAGAAACAGTTTGCTGACTTTTGTATGACTGTGGAAAATACTACATGATAGTGGAAGATCCTTAGTGCGGATGCTTCTAGGCCGGTATTTTGGACTAGCTGATCTTTCAGCGACTTAGATTTTTCCATAGAACAGTGCAGAATTTGTTCCTTCGTTTGGGAATTTCAGTCCGTCCAAGCATATCAACGCAATTATGTCCAGTAGCTGGGACAAGACACTCTTACCACCTGGCACTTTCCTCCCTGACTTTCATTTTTCCTTTTAGCTGTTGGTAACTCCTAGCCAGAGAGAGGAGGTGAAGTTGCAGAGGGAGGTACTAACAAAAAAGACAGACAGTAATTCCTGTCTGGAAATTGGTTGTCTGTACCTTGAGATGAGGAGAGTAAAATCTTGGATGCTTTATTGAAATTAGACTCTTCTGGTTTGCAATGCAAAAACTTATCAAATAAGGCAAGGGCTGAAGTTGCTGGTGTTCTCTCTACCACTACTCCCTGCCCTACTCCCAATGGCTACTATGAAATAAACTAACAAGACAAAACACTCAGAATTCTGACTGCAACTGAACAAAGCTGAAATTCGTTTCTGAAATTCTCAAATGTGGACACACCATTTTTGTCCCCCACAGACATTTATATTCACAGACTGGGAGGATCGGGAGCTACGCCTGAAAGCAGGTAAGCTGTGTAGCATAGGTATATGCTGTCTTATAACTTGAGTTTTGTTTCTGTCATACTTTCCCTAAAGTCCTTATTTCATGCTGTACAAGCAATTGGGGAAGTTAAGATGAAGAAAATGGAGAAAACTTCTCCTTTCACAGGAGAATATGCTGTTCCTACTTACCACCTGGACAAGATGCCTGGAACTTCCTGAATACTGGGTTCACCTTTGCACCCACTTCCTTCCTGTTAGCAAGCTTAACTTTATCTGGGCGAAGTTATATTAGGTATTTCCTTTGCATACAGTCTCATGGCACTATTTATATACCCTGCACTCACACGTTTTTATGTACTCCACAGCTTGCATGCCATATGCATAACCCATGAGCCCTGCCTGCCCTGCAGTTTACTCTCCATGTGTGCACCATATGCATTTCAGATGTACAGTATTAGTGCCAAATTTGCACTGCTTTTGTAGTCTTTTTTTGGACTACACATGCTTCTCAAACCTGAAAGGGCTGATCTTTATTTTTCTAGGGGATCATATGATCAACACCAACTGTTCTGCTGTCCATACCCGGCAAGCTCTCTGCTGCAAGATGTCTGTGGAATATGATAAATTCCTGGAATCTGGGCAAAAGTAGGTGAAACACATTGTTCTGATTGACTTTGTTTCTTCCAGTTCTGTGCTCACAGGAAACTTGAGTAACCCTCTCTGCTCCAGTAAGGAATGCAGTATCAGCTAAAATGTGGTGATGAATATAGGGAAGGGAGCACAGCATGAAGCAGTGTTTATAAACAAGCATCATCTGAAAAGTGGAAAGGATGATAATCTAAAGGGTGTTATTGATTTCTTTCCTAGTCTTTCCAGAATTAGGATCTGTGGGTGCTTCCAAATTCTGTAATTCAGGACAATAGGAAATGCATTCTGCTCCAAGCCTGAAAGACTAAAACTCAGCTCTAAACCCGTAACTCATTTCTCTGTCGCTGCTTTGCAGTAACTTTCTTATTTTGTTTTGTTTGAAGATGGTTTTGCCATGTGGACGATGACAACTATGTGAACCCTCGGACTCTCCTGCATCTCTTATCTGCTTTCTCACACAGCCAGGATGTCTATGTGGGGCGACCGAGTCTGGACCATCCCATCGAAGCAGCTGACCACGTCCAAAGTGATGGATCAGTAAGCAAACTTTGCAGTTAGTCTGAGAGACATCCTGACCTTCTAAGGCCTTGAGAGTTCATAGGATTCCCCCAGAAAAACATCTGCAAGCAATGAACCTGGCACTGGTCATTTTCAGAGACAGGGTGCTGGGTTAAATGAACCTTCAATCTGACCTCATATGCATACGTACGATAGAGTTTGTCTCCTGGGTGGATGTCTGTTTCTCTTCATTTACTCATGTATGTTGGTGATCTCCCTCACACTGATGTGAGTAGGGCCTCTCCACCTTGTCTCTTCCTTTAGTTGTTGTGGGGGCAGTGTTCCTAGTGTTAGGGTGTTGGGATTTGGGTTGGGGTTTGGGGTTGGTTTGTTTTGAGAGCAGTATCACACTGTCAACATCTTGGAACAACATCAGGTGGGTGACAAAGGCTGTCTGGGTATGTAAGACACTTCCCATACTGAGTGGTTACTAGGTTTCCAAGAAGTGGAAGGAAACATATCTCAGTCACAAGATACATGTGCTAAAGGACAGGTCCTCACCAGGACCTAGGCCTATAGTGACAGACCTAAAGATAAATCAATCCACTGGCCAGAAAGCAAGTTACAAAGCAGCTTCTTAGGGAAGACTGCACAACAAAATAGTCTCCTTGGACATGGAGCTAAGTAACTAATGGGGCGCCTTTGATTTTTCTCAGGAACACTGAGCTGGCTGTGACACTTGGCTAGAATGACCAGGGTACAGATGGAATTGGGTGGGAGTAGGACTATAGTTTCCCATTTCACGTGTGCTACCTCAGTTAACTTGATGGTTCACCTCCTGTCAGTTCCAGGATAGAGTGTCATTTGAGACAACAGCTAGCTGGGCTTTCAGCAGCCTAAAGAAATAGAAATTTATTTTTTATTTATTTTGTAGTCTTGTTCTGACTCAAGTGCAGTGTGTGATATCCAGTAGAATCTCAACTTCCCTTCCCTGCCCAGCCAAATGGAAAAAGCTGATTATCAGTAACTATTGTGTGTTTTTCTTGTTGCTCTTCAGAAGACAACCGTGAAATTCTGGTTTGCCACAGGTGGAGCAGGGTTCTGTATCAGCAGAGGTCTTGCCCTGAAGATGAGTCCCTGGGCCAGGTAAACACTGGTCCTAGCTGAACTCCATCAATATGTCATTGGTAGGCTTTAAAGCATATTTTATTTTGTCTCCTATGCTCTGTCTCACAGCCTGGGTAATTTCATCAGTACTGCAGAAAGAGTGCGTCTTCCTGATGATTGTACTATTGGCTACATCATTGAAGGGCTGCTGGAGGTAAAGCTGCTGCACAGCCCATTGTTCCATTCCCACCTGGAAAATCTGCAGAGACTACAAGGCGAGTCTGTGCTGCAGCAGGTAGGGCTAAGCCTCATGTCCTGTTCTTACAATTACACCTCAAGCTGATCAGAAAGAATACTCTCCATAGACTTAACACTCCAGCAAAGAAGGATGTCTGCACTCACTTGGAGCTGTGTCCTGTCCAATTCCTTCGTTTAGGTAAAAAGCTTACTTTCACCCTAGCCAATGAGGTGATATAGCTGACACGTTCTGCTACATTAAGCCTAAACATGGTGTTGCCCATCTCCTAAACTCTGACTTACCCTAAGACACAGTAGCAGCAGGTGTAGAAAGAGGCAATATTTACTTTGCCTGACATGTAGGAAAGTATTTCTGTCTTTGCCTAACAAAGTCTCAGTCTTAATTCACACTGTTCAAAAAGACTAGTGTCACAGCTATAGAAAGTACCTCTTCAATATCTAAGACATTGTTAAATGTTTGATCATTTTTAAGAGTAACTTCTCTGAATTTCAAGAAATTTAATCCACGATTCTCAAAAAAACCCAATGGTTTTAGAAAAAATTAGGTTTTTTTAATTGCTGGAATACCTTTTTACTCATGGGCAGTAGATGGCGCTATAAGGCCATCCAGCAGCTTTGTCTGCCTCTTACTGTTTGGCACCATAAAAAAATGAGAGTGCGGTTTTGCCCCTACAAACTGCTTGGTTATATTTTCCTGGCAATTGTATTAGGCAGCAGAAATGTTCAGTTGAGGCCAAATTCCAGTGTGACGTAATCTTCATGTTAGTGAATTTAACTGTAGGCTGAATACAGCCTGTTGTTGGTGATCATTGTTTCCCTGGGAGTGTAACAGCTAACCTGAAAATCCAGGAAATCTACAATTAGAAAGAAAATACAAGTCATCTTCTACCTGGCACCTGAAAATTTCTCAATACAGTGCTGTGTGGATGAATAGCACTGATTTAGAGTTCCAGAAATCTAAATTTTGTTGCCAGGTTTGTCACATGACAGTCCTTTGCACGCCATTTTAACATCCAAATGTTTTTATTTTCCCTCTGTGCGAAGACACTACTATTGCAGACTTCAGGCAATGTCTGGTGAGGATGAACATATGTTATTCAGTGAAGGTACAGACATTAGCAGGATTAATGCCCCTGCAAAGCTTACAAGTGTAACTCATCTTGTCCTTCAGGGCAACGCAACTTTCAGCTCCTTTGTTTATTCTCCCACATTGCAGTGGTCCATTTGATAGCTACCATTCAGTGCTGGTATTGCTAATGTCAAAACTAACCACTGTTTTTCAGATGTAATCGACTGTTCAGATCAGACAGGATCCTTGGAGCCTTTCTTCATATCTCATTAATAATCCTGCTATGCCCGCTCTTTTTCTGAATATTTATTTGCTTTTACAGGTAACCCTAAGTTACGGGGACCCTGAGAACAAACACAATGTTGTGAGTGTGGGAGGAGCATTTGGCCTTCAGCAAGATCCAACCAGGTGAGTGTCCACTTCCAAAACAGGATCTCCCTGCCTTGTTCATGTTTGTCAACTGTACGATGATCAAACTCACTGATCGGGTTATTTTCTCATGCCAGCTCTTGTCGCTGTGCCAAAGGCAGGTAGACCCACCCTCTCTCCTCTATTAGACTGCTGTACATCCAGTGCTAGTATGTTCCTTGTATGGAGAATTCCAATCTAATATTTTATTTTATTTATTTCTTCATAGATTTAAATCTGTCCATTGTCTGCTCTATCCTGACACTATTTGGTGCCCTGCTAAGAAGAGGTCATAATTCCTGACCAGTCATTGACAACTGTATCTTACCTAGTTTGCATAAGACGGAAGTTGTGGTGGACTCTTTTGGGGTGGTGGTTTGTTTGGGTTTTTTTCCTTCTTCTGGGAGACAAACAGAGGTATCTACAAAGGAGGTAGACAGACTCTATTTACAAAAGCAAGAAGGTGTGGTTTGTTCAGCTGCAGCCTGGGACATTCCAAGAAGAATCCTTGTTCTTTTGTCTGGTGGCTCTTCGTATAATGACTACAGTCCCGTGAATCTGTGCTTGGACTCCTAGGCAAATGCAGTATTTGGACTGATAGCATTCTTACTACTGTTAGGGGCTTTTAGAGGCCGTTGTCTTGAAGCTGGAGTGCTATAGCAGACTGTAGTCCCCATGGTGACAAGAGAGGGGAAGTTTTCACTCGTCTTTCTTGGGAACAGAATTATTTAAGAGCTTCTGTGTCATATTAAAACTCGACCTGTGGCCTGGAACAGGGTCTGTTCGTAAACACCAGAAATCCTGGAATCACTAGGGTAAACAAGGCTGCAAGCTTTGTCATGGGAAAACCCTGTGTTAAGGGTAAGCTTACTCAGGACGGGATAAGGGTTGCTTACAGTGCACATTCTCCCCTGTAGTCCATGTGTACCTCCTATGGAGGTGATTGTCAGACTTGGCTCTCTTAGCAGCTGAATTGCAGTAGTTGTTGATTATGATGGTGGTCTGCCAGGTCCAAGACTATTCCCTTGATATTTGATGCTGAAGAAATATTTGCCAGACTAGATGGTAATCATTTCTCCTGCTTTGCCCACAGCAGGTTGTATGAGCTAGAGCGTGCTCATTGGCTGATGAAACACGCCCTGTTTCTGAAGCTGTGCTGTAATCTTTTGCTGTCTGTGAGTGAGGAGGAATGCTACATCGCTGTAATGCCCTGAGGAAGTTTTGATGGTATCATTTGAGGACCTTTAATTGTATGACTGTGGTTATTCCACATCAGCTTCTTCAGATAATCTTTTGATTACCTTAAGCTCAAGATCAGTGTTTATTTTTACTCCACTTAATGTTTCAGTAAATAGTTCATGCAGTTGCTAAAAGGAGACTGCACACTCAAACAAAGGCAGGAGTTCAGTGCTGTAGCAGTATCACCTGCTGCTGCTTTTTAAATAAAGTAAGCTTAGTTCTGAAAGTGGAAGAAATGGGGCTCTGTATGTTTACTTTTCTGTTAGCCCAGATTTTGGCCATGTGCAATTCTTACCTGACATGAAGAACGGCATAAAAAATTACTTTGCAGAACCACTGTTTACTCTTACAAACTTTTCAGAAAATACTTGCTGGTTTAGTGCTAGAGTCTGAGGCTGAACTAAGGGGAGAATAGTAGAATGACATTGTATAGCCTGGAACTATGATTAATGGCTAGAATGTAGACCTAGCAAAAAATTCAGATTTCTAAACAGCTGTGCTGAGCTGTACTGTGGACTTCAGCTAGTTGCTTAACTTCCTGACATTTGAAAAGTGGTATAATGTAGGCAAATGCCTGCAGTGTATTCAAGTATGAAACTTAGCAGAGATCTCAGCCTCCTGAAGTACACTGTTCCCTGCACTCTATTTTTAACACAAACCTTTCGGCATTTACCTGGGTACATTGTCCTCTCTGTGTGATTTTAGTTAATTCCATTGAGGATCAAACAAGCTGACTGCTACTTGCTACAGTCCTGCAGCTCATTCTTAAATTCCTCCTTTCCTTCATGTCTACTGAGGTGACCATAAGATATGGGAATAAGAATGCTGCAGGGAATCAGATCGAAGTCCAGCTAGCACAGTGGCTGTTCCATAACAGGTACACCGCTAACACTGACAGCCTTTTACAGAAAACGGAGGAGGACTTGTGGAATAGTAGGTTGTGGTATGTTCTACTTCTTTATTAGGTCTTCTGCTTACTAGAACTGAGGCATCCAATGGTCTAATGATTCGTCATTAATAGCTCTAGGGATTCCTCATATCTATATAAATACTTTTTTTTTTTTAAAACACTTGTTAGGTTCGTGTTTTCAACCTCCTGTAGCAGAAAGCTGTGAAACTTCATGAACTCTTGATGAAATTTTGTCTTCAAACACTGATTCTGAACTCTTCTGTTGGAGCTTTTCTTCCTCTTCCACTGGTAGCAGCCTCTTGTTAAGAGATCACAGATGGCATGGACTGGGTAGCGATTATGTGGCAAAGTGCAGGTCAAAAATGACAACACTTCATATGGATGGCAGCAAAACTGAGTAGTAGAAGTTTCACACTAGTCACTGGTCACCTTTAAGCTAGGTGTGCCAAAGAGGCAGCATACTCTAAGCTGGTAGGGTGTTTATTAATGGGAAAAGGACCACATTCTCCTGCGTGGCAATACAGAACTGTTCAATGTGTTCCAGCTTCTTTTAAGGTTTCTTGTGTTGACAATACAGTAGGCTGTGTGGATATATCAGGATGCAGCTTATTAATCAAGCTACTGTCTCATACATAAAGTGACTCTATGAAATAAATATTTAAATATATAAAAGGCTGTGTTTTGTCATGTTTCTCGACACATTCTCTACACCAAAAATGGACTATAAACTCTGTAATCCAGAAAACTACAGCCTCCTGTGTTGTGATGCCAAATGACCAAAAAGCGTGTGAGTTAAGATGACTTGGATGTGCACAGGAACAAATATGGATGTGAATAATCTTTTGCAGATGATGATTAACAGAGTAAAAGAATTGAAATAAGGAGTAAGTTAATTGTTGTGAAGTTGTCTTGGTACTTTGCTATTCTGTTTCTGCACTTACTAAATATGCCACAGGAGCTCTTAAATTTAAGAGTCCTCAGAAAGCAACAGACCTGTTAATAGGGTGCATAATTACACAGAATCACAGAGTGGTCAGGGTTGGAAGGGCCCTCTGGAGCTCACCCAGTCCAACTCCCCCTGCCAGAGCAGGGGCACCTCTAGCAGTTGCACAGGACAGTGTCCAGGTGGGTTTGGAATGGCTCCAGAGTGGGAGACTCCCCCACCTCTCTGGGCAGCCTGTGCCGGTGCTCTGCCACCCTCAAAGTAAAGAAGTCCCTCCTCATGTTTAGATGGAACTTCCGGTGTTCAAGTATGTGCCCGTTACCTCTTGTCCTACCACTGGGCACCACTGAAAAAAAGACTGGTCCCATCGTCCCAGCACCCTCCCTTTAAGTACTGATAAGCATTGATAAGATTCCCCTTCAGTCTTCTCTTCTCCAGACTAAACAGACCCAGGTCTCAGCCTTTCCTCATCAGAAAGATGTTTCAGTCCCTTGATCATCTTTATAGCCCTTTGCTGGACCCTCTCCAGCAGTTCCCTGTCCTCCTTGAACCAGGAAGCCCAGAACTGGACACAGGACTCCAGATGCAGCCTCACCAGGGCAGAGTAGAGGGGGAGGATAACCTCCCTTGACCTGCTTGCCACACTCTTCTTGATGCGCCCCAGGATGCCATTGGCCTTCTTGGCCACAAAGGCACATTGTTGGCTCATGGGCATCCTGTTGTCCACCAGGACTCCCAGGTCCGTCTCCACAGAGCTGTTCTCCAGCAGGTCAGCCCCTAATCTCTACTGATGCATGGGGTTATTCCTCCCCAGGTGCAGGACCCTACACTTGCCTTTTTTGAATTTCATTAGGTTCCTCTCTGCCCAACTCTCCAGCCTGTCCAGGTCACGCTGTATGGCGGTAGAGCCTTCCAGTGTGTCAGCCACCCCTCCCAGTTTTGTGTCATCAGCAAACTCGCTCATGGTACACTCTGTCCCTTCATCCAGGTCATTGATGAATCTATTGATCAGGACTGGACCCCCACTTGTTACTGACCTCCAACTAGACTCTGCGCCACTAACCACAACCCTCTGAGCTCTAGCTGCCAGCCAGTTTTCAATCCACCCCACTCTCCATTCATCTAACCTATGCTTCCTAAGCTTGCCTGTGAGGATGATGTGGGAGACAGTGTCGAAAGCCTTGCTGAAGTCAAGGTAGACAACATCCACTGCCCTCCCCTCATCCGGTCACACCATCGTAGAAAGCTATCAGATTCGCCAGATGTGACTTCCCCATGGTGAATCCATGCTGACTACTTCTGATAACCTTCTTTTCCTCCAGATGCTTGGAGATGACACCCAGAACAAGCTGTTCCATCATATTTCCAGGGATGGAGGTGAGGCTGACCGGCCTGTAGTTTCCCAGGTCATCCTTCTTGCCCTTTTTGAAGACTGGAGTGACACTGGCTTTCCTCCAGTCCTCAGGGACCTCACCTGTTCTCCAGGACTTAGCAAAGATGATGGAGAGCAGCCCAGCAATGACTTCCGCCAGCTCCCTCAGCACTCGAGGGTGCATCCCATCAGGCTCCATGGACCTGTGGATATCCAGTTTACCTAACTGGTCTCTAATTTGTTCCTTATCAACCAAGGGAAAGTCTTGCTTCCTCCAGACTTTCTCTGTTACCCGCAAAGTCTGGAACTCCCGAGGACTGGCCTGAGCAGTGAAGACAGAAGCAAAGAAGGCATTCAGCAACTCCACCTTCTCTGCATCATCTGTCACACGGCACCTGTCTCATTCAACAGTGGGCCCACAGTTTCCCTAGTTTGCCTTTTGCCTCCCATGTACGTAAAGAAACCCTTCCTGTTGACCTTGACATCCCTTGCCAGATTTAATTCCAAGGCTGCCTTGGCTTTCCTTGTTTCATCCCTGCATACCCTCACAGTATTCTTATACTCTTCCCAAGCGGTCAGTTCCTTCTTCCACATACCGTAAACTTCCCTCTTCCACTTGAGCTTTTTCAGAAGCTCCCTGCTCAACCATGCAGGTGTCCTGCTTCCCTTGCCTGATTTCTTGCTCTTAGGGATGCACCGATCCTGAGCTTGGAGAAAGTGATATTTAAATATCAGCCAGCTGTCTTGAGCCCCCCTACCCTCTAGAGCCCTCACCCATGGGATTTCTCCAAGCAGTTTCTTGCTTTATTTATATAATTACCTGTGCTGCTCTGCTGTTACACAATGCCAGCTCTGCAAATCGGGAGCTGGAACTGCCATGCTGTCGTTGGCGGTAAACTGTGGTGCAGTAGCTTATCTATGACACTTAACTCTGTCCAGCCTGCTTGGCTGTTGTGCCTTCCAGCTCGTTGCTGTTGTCACAGAGGTGCCACATGAGGAATCCCGTGTGCCGAGGTCCTCAGGCGAGCGGAGCCTCTGTACTTGCAGCTGATTTTCCAGGCTATGACTGTTAGACAAGGGCTGCCTACAAGCTTCATCAGCAACTGCAAGTGGGCGGCGAGGGCAGGTCTGGTGAAAAGCCTGTTTTTATGTGGTCTCTCACTGTGACACTTCAGTGAGAACCAGAGCCGAGAGAATCCACCTCTGCGTGCTCGCCTGTGGCCCGGTGAGCCCAGAAATGGCTTCGGGGAAGCGGGGGGCTGCGCAGGTGGGCCCGCGCTCTGCCCCCTCGCAGATGCCCCGCTTGCGAGGCGGCCCGTGGGCCGCCCCACCGGGCCCCCCCGCCCCGCCGGGCCACCGGGGGCAGGTCCGGCTTCCGGCCCCGCTCCCGGCCCCGCCCG
>VUYV01000615.1:206514-220543 GCA_008711295.1 Anarhynchus alexandrinus | reverse complement strand
GTGCCGGCGGGTCCCGCCGCCGAGGGCGCCGGGGGAGAGCGGCGGAGCGCAGCGGTGGCGCCCTCCTACCCCGCCCCGCCGCAGGACCCAGCCGCCCCCGGCTTCCCTTTCTCCGGGCCGCCACCGGCTCGCTGCCGCCGCCCCCCCCGCCACGGGCAAGTTACCGACGCGCCGCCCGGTGGAACGGCACGACAGGCGTTGCCCAGAACCACGCAGAGGGCAGTTCCCACACCGCCCCCCCCGCGCTGAGGGGTGAAGCTTTAAAACCCGGTTGCATTGTAGCTGCAGATTTCACCATCATCTGCCCAGAGCTGCTGAGGAACAAAGATGCGGCAGCAAAAATCCTGCATAAAGATGAATTTTGGTTTCCTCCCCCTTCTCCAGGTACTCTGCCAAGAACAGAGATAACTCGTGTACTGGTACTGTCTCAAAACAGGCTTTGCTCTTCCCGTACCTGCTGGTCCAGAGCCGCCCAGCAGCACCCACTCTGAGCTGCCAACACAGGCCCTCTCCTCCCGTTGTGACCGGGGCCCAGAGGCTCCCAACTTTGCTTTTACCTTAGTTCAGAACCAAAATCCGTAGACGTACTTAGCTTAGCCAACTATAACAGCCTTTTAGCCCCAGGACAGGAGCAGGATCTTCATGGCAGTAACACATCAGCAGGCCCCTCCTGCCATGTCAGCCAAACATCCAGCTCGCCACTGCCAGCGTTACGACAAAATGCAAAAGCTCTTTATTAAGAAAGCAGACAAAACCCAGTATGAAAAAATCACAAACTCAAACCAACCAGTACACACAGAAAGTTTCATTTTCCAGTTGCCTTTTAAAATACGTACTGCAAGTTCATTTCTCCCACCATAGACTCACTGGAGAAACAACAGGAGGCTCTCATGCTGCTGTCCTGACAAGAGGTGTCCGTTTTCTCTGATTCAGACCCTTACATCCCTTCCCTTTCTCTGTGCCACATGAGGACTTGTGCCACCAGTAAAAGGTAGCACCTTCTCCCCTTTCTGCTCCGAGAAGCAGCTCTGCAGTGGCAAGTCAGAAGCATTGCTCCTCTCCAGGGTAAGGCCCAGAAAACAGCGCTCAGCTCCAGGACCCTGGGAAGCCAGCAGGACAGTTTTGCCATTTGTCATAGCGGAATGAAATCCTGTTGCATTTTGGCAACAGGAACTCCAGCCAAGGGCTGCAGTTCACAGTGAGGAAGCACCGATGCTGACCCCCGACACCCCACCCCACCCTTTCCATGCCAGTCGGTGTTGTAGGGGCTTGAACCATGGCCAAAGCCCAGCTGTCCAACAAGGATATGGATAGCCACTGCACAGCAGTCCCCCTCTGCATAGCTCTTTCTATATATAGTGAGTGCTTACCTACTGCCCCTCACTACAGCCAGAGCCATGGAGAGCTGGGGCGTCAACGTGAGCCCTGTCAGCCCCTGCTTCCGTCTGTAAGCACTGGGTATAAGAGCACAGGTGGCAAGATCTGGTGTTTCCGGCAGCTTTGGGACCCCATGAGCGAAGTACATGGCTCGCACCTACAGGGAACTGTAAACACTGCTGCCCGTCATTTATCATATTTCACTGGGAATAGCCCTGGCATCCAAAAAAATGCTTCAGAATGACTGCTACCCAGGGAACATACGACCCCCAGGTAACAAGAGGGCGTGCTGACAGACTGGCGCTACACAGAAGGACACAGAAACTACCTCAAATGTTGTAGCAGTGCAGGGGAAGAGCTCCATATCATGAACTCAGACCCATGAGCCTCTATCCCAGCCCTGGATGGTTGTTTCCTCCTCTCCTTTATGCGGTCGGGAGCAAGATTTCTGAAGAGTATGAGCGATTTCCTGTATTTGCAAGCCTTTGTGTCACCCCACCATGACAAAACTGTCCCACTTAGAAAGAATGGGCTGTACCTGAGTTGCTCACCCTCTTCCTGACAGCAGGTATCTGGATTCTTTAAGCCATGCTCTCATTTCCTAGAACTGTGGGTTCCCAAGGGGGAGCCCCGCAGATATGCCATGATGGCATTCTGCAAGAAACTTGCTCGCTGGGCCTCTTCTTCCCTCATCCTGGAGATGTCAGCCTCTTTCATTCTCAGCTTCTCCAGCAGCATAGAGATTTCACTTTCTTTGTCCAACAGTGCCTCACGGTGATTATTTGATAGGGCTGTGAAAGAAGCACAGCATTAGTAAAGAAAATGAGTGTGTCCCTAGAATAAACAGGAACAACACATTATAGGCACAGCCAAAGGCAATGGAAGAAGGATGACCACCAAGGACATGACAGAAGCTGCATGAGACAATGTGAGAGGTTTTGCACAGACAAGATGTTGCACTTCACCGTGCAGGGAATCCAAACATTTTGCTTGCTGTGGAGCCTTGGGTAGTTATCTGAGTCTTGGTTTCTATAAACCGAGGACAAGAATCCCTGCAAATACATCAGGATGGAGGGTACAATTCATGGTTGTGCTCACCGCTGGAAGCACCGCTGTCACTACCTGTAAGCACAGCTCAGTTCCAGGCCCACTGTGGGATAACCCAGCATTACCATTTGAGAAGCATGAAAGGATCCATCACCTTTCAGCTGCCTCTCCAGGGCTGCAATCTTCTCTCTCAGCCCCTCCTGTGCTGTGCGTTCAGCCTGCAGGTGTCCAATCTGCTCCTGTAATTCTACTTTCACTTTATTCACCTCTGTCACTTTCTCCTCTTCTTTACTGTTCAAGTCCTGAAACACAAAGACAAATCCATGAATAACCAAACAACTTCAGTGACTTGTTCTGCCGCTGTGGTGACCATGTCTCTACTCCAGTTCAGATTACCTGCTGAAGTTCCTCTAGCCGCCTTCTGAGTCCATCAGCCTGCAGGCTCAACTGATTTGCTTTGGCTTGGGCCTCAGCAACCATCTGTTTTTGTTTAAGGCAGCAGTTCTGAGCTTCATCCCGTGACTCAGTCATCAGCCGCAGCTTCTCCTCTAGGTGTTCTAGTCGTTGCTGCTGTAAGACACAAAGGAAAATGAAAATACATCAGTCCCACTCCATTCCTGTGAAGGGCTTCCCCCCTTTTTGTTCCCAACACAGTGAACCCTTGGTTGAGTCAACTGGCACTGAAGAACAAGCACAGAACTTAGCCATAATAGATATGGCACTTCTCCCTTGCATTCAGGAGTGAATCCAAGCTGCTTTCTGCTGCCAGGGAAAACATTCTGATGGAGACGCTGCAAAGCCCAGTTCACTCGCTAAGAAACAGAGGCACGTCCTTGGTAGAAGCACCATTGCCACTGCCGATGTTTACAACTAATGCTCTGTCTTCACTTCCTCCGTATCCCTAATGGCTCTCAAATGCTGCTGTATGCAGCTAAGCAACTGCTGTGTCCCACCACTGACACACATGGCAGCCTTCATATGTTTGTAACTCTGTACAGCATTTTCTTTTGTGATGTTACATATAAGCAAACATTCAAATAGTTTTGGTGTATTTTCCTCATCCTTTGGTCTCTTTCACAGGGCCTTGACTTCATTGTCATTGTCACAGAGTTCAATTCTACAGTGACTTTTTTTATGCAGCAGCAATAGCCACCTGCGGAAACTCCTCTCAGTCCAGAGAAACAGGAGCAGCCCATGAACGCTGCTGTTAAACAGAAGGATCAACATCTGGCTGTTAGCTTCAAAAGTTGGCAACTTAGATGAAATCTGCTATGACAATATCCACGTCAACTCTATTACTACTGGAAAGCACAGAGCAGGTGGGGATAGTGGTTACATTCTGAAGACAATTAAAAGCAGACTTTTCAGAACTCCTTCCTCAGCAATCACACTATTTGCAGGCCAGTGAGACCCAGAGCGAGGAGTTATGCAGCAGTTCCCCGAGACAAAAACATAGGCTAGACAGCCAAACCCACTCCTTCCTACAGAGGCAGGGATCATGGACAGGGACAGGTCTTATCCTTACCTCCTCCAACCGTGCCTGATTCCGGACTTTTATTAACTCCTCCTCTGCCTGCCCTCGCTCAGTGAGTGCAGCTGCTTTGACTTGGCTCAGCTCCTGCCACAGAAACATGAAAGATCATTCCAGATAAAGCTGCATCACTGCAACACTGACTAGACAACGTGAGCAGCTTCCAGTGGCAGGCTACAACATGACACTGCTGTCTCTCTCACTCAGGGGCAGGGAAAACAAACCCAGGATACACACTTTTTCTCACCCTGAGATCGTCATCTAAATTCAATGAGCATTTCAGTTATATGAGGGCAAGGAATGGGTGAAGCTTTCCAAAGACAGGGGAACAGGAGAGGGCAGTGCTGGATCTCCTTGTCTGTTCCCCCAGCTAGAAATATGCGACACTACATAGGACCACATGGGAAACCTGTCAAGTCAAATCCTGGTAAGAATCTAACCACGTTCAATGGAAACTTTACTTTTGTTCAATCAGAATCTACAAGTTTTTCCTTGGAAACTTCTCATTCCTTAGGTCAAAGCAGTAAAAATAATTTTAGCTGGTAAACTGCTGCTTTCTGTTCCTCCCTACAGTACATGACAATCTTTACATAGGTCAGCAATGGAAGACTCCACAAAGCTCTCCTGGCAGCCTTCTGCCACCACTACCTGAGCATTCCAACGCACCTGGAGCATCCTTTCTCACCTCCTCCAGAGCTATCCTGATGGCCTCCAGCCTCTGGATCCTGTCCTGCATGGAACGTTCACTGACCTCAATGTGCTGTGTCATATGATCCACCTGCAAAGCAGTAGAAACCATTGAAGCAAGTGCCAGAAAACCACTCCTATCCTCAGGCATAGCAGCACAGCCATTTGGCATGAGAAAGAACATCCTCTCACTGACCCACCTACAACTGAAGCAAAAGTCTTACCTCCCTCAAAGCTCCACTAGGAAACTGTAATATAGACAGAATCTGCCCTCTAGAAACTGGGAACTTTAGACAGAGATCCCTTCCAGACCAAGATGAAAGATACAGAGTCCAAGCTCTCATCTTCAAGTGGTACGAAACACCAGAGACTAATTTTCTAGTTGTAATGTGGCTAAAATCTTCCTGGCCTATGTCTTTTCTTACAAGATTTCAAAATCTTCAGAGAAATCTATTGGTATGTTTTTATTTTTGAGAGATTTCACATCTCAATAAACACTCCAAAGAGAGTGGATCACAGCCTCTTGTCCTGTCCACACTCAGACAAAATGCCCCTGAAGCATAAGAAAAGGAACTAGCAAGCTGAGCTCCCTTAAAGGATTGGTTGTATATGGCATGTATGTCTTGATTTCCTCCATTAACGCATCTTTATTTCAGTGAGCATGACAAGACTGCTTATTTATAGCAAGACTGACACAGGGGCCAGCCTCCAAGCCTCTTTTGTGGAATCCCATAGCTCTCTGGTCCATACTCTTGCAAGCTACAAAATCTTACCAGGTGGTAGAATGTCTTGTGATCTCTTCAGCTAGGCTTTGCTTGTAGAAATGGCCTATTATTCCCACAGTAAGTTCACTAATTTTTAAAGTTGTTTAAGAGCAGCTCACAGCAAACAATGATCGCCAGTGGCGCCTGTATGTCAGGACCAAAGAGATGCTGCAGAAACCCCATTCTTACCTCTTTTATCCGAAGGGATTCCATGTCTTCAAGGCTTTGTTTAAATCTTCTCTTCTCCATTTCCAGGCGTTCTGCAGATTAAAAGCAGGCATATCCCAAATATGGCATTCCCGCTACAGAGGCTATATTTACTTATACTCTATGACAAAGTCTTCCACCTTTCTCCTTGGCTGCCTTGCACCATTGACTCATGGACAGTAATCCCAACCCATAGGTGTCCACGAGCTGTTTCTGCTCCTCCACTCACCTTCAGCCTGCACGGCCCGCAGCTTCAGCTCTGCTGTTGTGTTGGTCAGGTCTTGTTTCACCTGGAAGAGCTGATCCTGCTGAACTTTGCACTTCTTCTCCAACTCATCCACCTACAAGGAAATTACCACCACAAAGGATTTTCTTTTCCTATTAGCAGAGAAAGTTGGCAGTACAGAACAATCAGCAGAGACACGAACAGGGATCAAAGCAGAGGACGTATATACAGAGCAGAAGTGAACAATGCCCAAGTCCTGCTTCTCAGCCTTGGACTTGCTTTCCCACCTGGTTTCTTAGCAGCAGATTTTTATCACTGGCAGCAGACAAGTCACGCAGAAGCTTGCCCTCCCGATCAGCACCTTCCTGCAAACAGAATCAAAATTATGAACCTGTACTCACCTTAGTTCTCACGCTGCCAACCTACTGCTACTCCAACTGCCAACACCACACACAAGTAAACCCAGCCTACCCCATAAACACCGTGGCTCCTCTCCACACCCAGCACTCACCTGTCTAATTTACGCAAAAATTTTTGTCATGGCAGCTGCAGTTAACTCACTCAAAATCATGCTTGCCTATCCCATCCAGCATCCCCCAAACCTACACAGACCAGGTATGACCTGGAACACTGCTCTCAAACCTAACTAGGACTTATCCAGCTCACCTGCTTTTGCTGCTGGAGCTCTGTAAAGTGGCGCTCAGCCATGGTGGTTTGTTGCTGTTTTGTGGCATTCAGCAGCTCTCCCAAATTGTGCACCTTCTGCTCAGAGAGAGCCAGGGCAGCTTCAGTCATCTGCAGCCTATACAGAGAAACACCTTCCAGAGTCCCTTCTAGGGGAGACAATTCCAGTGAGCTCTCTACGCCACATGGCACAGGATGTTAACACACATCTGGCAGCGGATGAAACCAGGCTAGCTAAATGAGGCTTTTTTTTGCCCTGGGAAAAGGACACCACTCATCCTCATCAGAGGCACCCAGTAGTTTTTGCAAACAGTGAGTGACCTGGGACTTCTCAGAGCCTGGTGTTCATTACGTTTTCCCTGTGTTGTCTTCCATGAGCTCTTTTCTCTGCCTGGACCTCTCCAGGATTTGCCCACTCTCACGGGAGAACAAAGCTGGCTATTTATACCACTGCAAGGTTGTTTAAAATCAGGGATAGAATTTTAAACACAGGTAACAGAAGCGACTTTCTTACTCTGTACATGAAGGACATGTCCACACTCCAGCATGGCATAATGAAACTACCTTTACCTGACAGAATTGAACAAGCCAGGCTCATCAGTGTTTGAAATCTAACCACTGCCATGTGCGTACGGCTCTACACAATCTAACACTTCTGGGCAGCTCCACCTCTTTGTTCCTAAGAATCACAGAACCACAGAATGGTCAGGGTTGGAAGGGACCTCTGGAGATCATCCATTCCAACCCCCCTGACAGAGCAGGGTCACCTACAGCAGGTAAGCATGCAATCTTGCTGATCAGGTTCCTCCATATCTGCAGTGGTTCTCAGAGGATACTGCCAACTGCTGGGGAAGCAGGTACAGACTCTTGCCATGCTGTAAACTCTGCGAGGAACATTCCCCCATTCCATCCCCACAATCCTTTTTTTTTCCCTTTTTGCCCTCTGTAATTCACTTGCTCTTACACCAACGCACTGTAATTTTACTTAAATGCAGGCTAAATATCTAGTGTGGCAAACCCAAAGGACTGATCTGATCATAATTTCTGGATATTACTGCAGAACTAAGCGAAACAGTAAGCCAGCCACTCTACAAGATTATCCCCTTCTTAACAGCTCTGCTCAGCACTGCCTATACCGCACAGAACAGTGGGAAGGCTAAGGTTTTCCTCCTCCATACTTGGCTTTCAGGGAATTCATAATAGAGTGCTGCTCATCCAATGCTTCCTGCAGCTGGCTGACTCGTGCTGTAGACACCCTACATTTGGGGGAAAAAAAAAAAGAAAGGAAAAAAAAAAGGTGGGTAATGTCTGGCAGGAAATGGAGAGGGCCCAATTCTGCTATCAAAGAGGAGAAAGCACTCGGACATCCAACTCACCTGCCACTCCTGGCTATTTCTTCTCTCTGCTTGTCTATAGTGTCCATCAAATCCAAGAACTGTGAACAAGGTAAACATCTATGAGAAAATATTCCATCATCTTTGAGAAGTCATGGCAGTCCAGTGAAGTTCCCACTGACTGGAAAAGGGGAAACATAACACCCGTTTTTAAAAAGGGAAAAAAGGAAGACCTGGGGAACTACACGCTGGTCAGTCTCACCTCTGTGCCCAGCAATATCATGGAGCAGATCCTCCTGGAAACTATGCTAAGGCACATGGAAAATAAGGAGGTGATCGGTGACAGCCAACGTGGCTTCACTAAGGGCAAATAGTGCCCAACAAATATGGTAGCCTTCTACGATGGCTTTACAGCATTGGTACATAAGGGAAGAGCAACTGACATCGTCTGCCTGGACCTGTGCAAAGCATTTGACACTGTCCCGCATGACGTCCTTGTCTCCAAATTGGAGAGACGTGGATTTGATGGATGGACCACTCACTGGATAAGGAATTGGGTGGATGGCTGCACTCAAAGAGTTGCAGTCAACGGCTTGATGTTTAAGTGGTGACCAGTGATGACTGGCATTCCTCAGGGGTCAGTATTGGGACCAGTACTGTTTAACAACTTTGTCAGTGATGTGGACAGTGAGATTGAGTGCACGCTCAGCAAGTTTGCAGATGACACCAAGCTGTGTGGGGCGGTTGACATGGCGGAGGGATGGGATGCCATCCAGAGGGACCTGGGCAGGCTGGTGAGGTGGGCCTGTGCAAACGTCATGAAGTTCAACAAGGCCAAGTGCAAGGTCCTGCACGTGGGTCAGGGCAGTCCCAAGCACAAATCCAGGCTGGGTGGAGAATGGATTGAGAGCAGCTCTGAGGAGAAGGACTTGGGGGTGTTGGTCAATGAGAAGCTCAACATGAGCTGGCAGTGTGCGCTGGCAGCCCAGAAAGCCAACCACATCCTAAGCTACATCCCCAGCAGCGTGGCCAGCAGGGCGAGGGAGGGGATTCTGCCCCTCTATTCCACTCTTGTGAGAGCCCCCTGCAGTGCTGCCTCCAGCTCGGGGGCCCCCAACATTAGCAGGACAGGGACCTGTTGGAGTGGGTCCAGAGGAGGCCACAGAGATGCTGCGAGGGCTGGAGCCCCTCTGCTGTGAGGACAGGCTGAGAGAGTTGGGGGTGTTCAGCCAGGAGAAGAGAAGGCTCCGGGGAGACCTTAGAGCCTCTTCCAGTGCCTAAAGGGGCTCCAGGAAAGCTGGGGAGGGACTCTTGATCAGGAAGGGGAGTGATGGGATGAGGGGGAATGGTTTTAAACTAAAAGAGGGGAGATTTAGATGAGATATCAGGAAGAAATTCTTTACTGTGAGGGTGGTGAGACACTGGCCCAGGTTGCCCCAAGTTGTGTCTGCCCCATTCCTGGAGGTGTTCAAGGCCAGGCTGGATGGGGCTTGGAGCAATCTGGTCTAGTGGGAGGTGTCCCTGCCCGGGGCAGGGGGGTTGGAACTCGATAATCTTCAAGGTCCCTTCCAACTCTCATCATTCTACAACTCTAAAATGAACAACATCAGCTTGAACCATTTACATTTCTCATCTTTTTCTTCCTAGTGACAGCTGAAGACACGTCAAGCCACTCTATTGAAAGCAAGCAAACTGGAGGTTAGACAGGTTCATTAGCACATCTGACTGAGGTCATCAACTATAGGGACTCTGCACCATTAGGTGTCAGAAGGAAAACAGACTCATATATCTAGGTTTTTTTCACCACTTGGAAAATATCAAGCCAATTGCAAAAGAACCACCGAAAGCACGAATATGGGTGGAAAAAATCACCGAAACTCCTCCAGAATGCAGAGTGAGTAGGTCCAGCAGGGCCTGTGTCCATACCTGTATTGACATGGATTTGATTCCCGAGCAATCTAGCTCAGAGGAAGGACCCAGAATCATGGAATTTTCAGAGTTGGAAGGAACCTCTAGAGATCATCTAGTCCAACTCCCCTGCCAAAGCAGGATTGCCCAGAGCACATTACTCAGGATCGCATCCAGGCGGGTTTTGAAAATCTCCAGAGAAGGGGACTCCACAACCTCCCTGGGCAGCCTGTGCCACTGCTCTGTCACCCTAACCGTAAAGAAGTTTTTCCGTATATTTGAACGGAACCTCCTATGTTCCAACTTGTGCCCATTGCCCCTCGTCCTGTCACTGGGAACCACTGAAAAGAGTCTGGCTCCATCCTCCTCCAACCCACCCTTTAGATACTTGTACGCAATCCAATTTACTAAACCATGCTGTGTGCCCGTCCATAAAGATGCACATGCAACTTCAGGTGCACAATAATCCCGTCACTGAGTGTTTCATGGGGACACCGAGGGAAAGCATAGGATTCCAGCTGCCCCGTTTGAACTGGCAACATGTAAGATTGCTGACCTGCTTGGTCTTTTCATCCTTTAGACTCAAAACCTCCTTGCTGAGTATGTACGTTCGGTTCTGGGTCTCACTCAGGATAGTCTGACGGTCTTGGTTGTGATCCATGGCTTGTTCTGATGCAGAGAGAGCAGGAGAGCATTCACATGTTTCTAAAGCAACAGAACAGCAAGTACCGCTGGAAGAGATAGTGCTCAGGATGACACCTGGCTATCAGAAGCATCAGGACAGTGGCCCACATAGAGAGACTGCTCTCAGCTTACGGACACAAGGTGGGGTGAAATTGATGGGATGGGGCAAATTGAAATCGCCTCCAGTCACAGGAGAGCCATTCAACTCCACTGTGGGTAGGACAACGACAAAGGACATGCTGCATTAGCCATAACCCAACTTGGCTACTCAGAGGGAAACTAGAGCCCCAAGTTCTCCTACATTCACATGGCATAGTAATCTCTAATTCAATCCAAATATTTTTTTTCCTCTTTCTGGTAAAAGTGACACCTCCAACCTGACCAGCCCTCATTAAAGAGCAAGAGAAAGCAATGCAGAGTACTGTGCAAATGCTGTTAAGAAAGAGAGAGGAGGAGGAGGGATAGCTCTCTTCTGGAGCAGCAAGTGCCTTATGTCCCTCAAGTGCTGAAATGGGAAAGGAGTAACTGATGCTTTCCTGTGCAACAAGTAATACTTACCCACAGCTTTCAGGATGTCACTAGGAACGTTGTTCCCAGCCAGCTCCAGCCTCTTCAGGGTCTTGTTGCTGTGCAGGCAGTTCAGCAGAGCTCGGCCACCCAGAAGCCCAATATTATTCCAACGCAAATCTATACATAAAGCAAACTTTCACACCGGTAGTCACACATCTGCTGAAAAGCACAGGGCTCAAGAGAAACCGTGCTCCTTATATATCTACAAGCATGGCTAACTAATCCCAGATGGTCTCAGCACAAACACAGGTGAATACTGTCTCCCTTTTCAAGATGAATGAGGATGGAAAATGACAGACAAAGCAGGAAAGGCAAGGACAAATCTTAAGTGCAGTAAAATGCAGGAAGCTGTTACAGTTCAAAAGCTACACAAGTCTACGTTTTCTTCTCACGAGCCTTCCTTCCGCAACCACAATCTGTGGATGAGAAAGAATCGTCATCAAGAGCCACATTTTCCTGAAGGAAATTCTGGCAAAATTCCTCACTAAGGACAAAGCAAGTGTGAAGTAAGTCTCACAGTCTGGCATGAGGCATGCCAACAGCATCCACAAATGGGAATGAACCCATTCCCTCCTCCACTAAGAACCATTCTGCTCCAAGCACACAATCTTCACCTGCAGGTTTGGTTCCAGAGATTCCAGTTACAGTTCCCACTACAACCTCTACTCCCTGCACAAAGCCTGCAGAGCACTCCAGACTGACAGGAGTTGGGAATGACACTGATCAGCTACCAGAGATCAGGGCAGCCTGCAACAAACCTGGAGATATATGTGTGCGTGCATGCATATATGTAGGTGGGCAAAGAACCAGTCACTCTTACCCAGCTCCTGAAGACTGGCATTTTGTTTCAGTGCCATGGCCAGCTCTCCAGCCCCTTGATGGTTGATCTGGTTATTGCGCAGATCTAGCCGCTGGAGAAAGTTGTTTGCTCCCAGTCCTTGGCAGAAAAAAGAGAAGCCCTCCTCCCACACGCCAAGGTTGTTCCATTCCAAGATTAGGCTAGGGAAAATCAGACAGGATTGGAGTTCATGGACTAAACAGACAGTTGCAAGAGCTTGAATGACACCTGGATCATGGTACCCATTCGAACACCCAGGTCCCCTAACAGGGACTCAGTTTTAGATAGCAAGATGCTGCTAAGGCCATGCATTCTCAGAAGGGGCACCTCCAGTTCTCACTCCTTCACCTGTCCCATCCCTCACAAGAAATTGCACCACTTGACATTCCTTCTACCCCAACAAAACACACCCTCAACCCTTTTCTAATGTTGTGCTCCACCTGGCAGGAATAGCAGAAAGAGAGGTAGATACAGTTTTTTACCTCCTGATGGATTTGTTCTGCCTAAGAAGTTTTCCCAAAGCCTCAGCTCCCATGGTTCGCAGGTTATTTCCCTGAAACAAAAGTCCCAGGTGATCAGTAGGCTACTCCCTGTCCCAATCCAGCCATCCCATCAAACGCCACCAGGTGCGCCCCAGCTGTAATGCCGATTTCAGTCTGTCAAAGATGGTCTGAGTAACATTTGTTTCACACATCAGTCAGCTTTCCACAAAATGAAAGACTCCGGGAGGAACGGCAGACACATACACCGCTAGTCTTGTGAGGCATCATGACTAAGAGCTCACAAAAATCACAGGATAGCACAGGATCAGCATAGCCCATGATGGCATGGAAAATGCTGATTCCAGATAAGCAGAACCATTTTAACACGCTTCATCACAAAGGGCCTGGCTAGCACCAGCACAGATGAGAAAGAAAGGTGTGATGCAGTTTAGGACTGCAGATTCAAGGCAATAGCTACATGCCCGAGAAATACAGACAGAAAGTCACTCTCACAGTAGAGCATCATCACATCTGAAAGCGAACGCTTAGTTCCAGGCCCCAGGCTAGCTGAAAGACACTGGCAAGCCAACAGAAGCCTACAGAAGCGCAAGTCAAACAACTAGTAACTCACTGATTAATACAGAAACCCAAAGAAAAGCCTACATATGCCTCATCTGACCAAGCAGCAACTGACAAATGATACACAGCAATAACTTCCTCTCAAAACAGAGTAACTGTATAAAAATGGACAAAGATGAACTGCAAACTAACTTTGGACAGTCGTGACATGGTGTTAGGGAGGCAAGGACTGCGTCACTTGAGAACAAGAACTTTATAGAAGTACACATCTTGTAAAACAATCCTGCACCAGGACTGTCTATTTCTAAATCTGATCAAGTTTGTGCTCTTATTTCCTTCTCCACCTCTTTGTCTTAATTCGATTTGCACAGACTCACCTTCAAATCTAAAGATTTGACTGTGGTGTTGGAACAAAGACCATGCACCAGAAGTTTTACACCTAAGTAGAGAAAAAAAAAGACAGACAGTTGTTTATTTCATATATGTAACTCTCTGCCTGAGCTGGAAGATAAAGCATCCTTTCAAACAGCCAGCTCAGAAGCTGTGGCTATGACAAAACATATGACTTAGCAAAGGGCCACTGCTGCTAGAAAGTGCGAGTCTGAACTTTCAGGGCAGAAGACTTTTCATATATTCTCAGAGAAAGAGATGCCTGGGTAGAGACCTGCATGTCACCCTGTGTACCTTCCTAGTGCAGCTATGAAAACAGCCCATGTCCAGACAGGATGCACAGGCAAGACACTCGCCGGCGTACTTAACCCCGTCCCACGCAGCAGGGACCGAGCAGAGACTCATCCTACCTCCTATAGAATCCCTGTTCAGTGCCTGCTAAATTTAATGATCCAGCGACTAGACACAGCAGATTATCGTCCAAACCCTCCTGCAGCAGCAGCTGCCACCAGTCCCGTCTATTCGAGGCCAACAACAGCAAAGGTGGGCGAACGCCTCTGGCAGCCAAGGGGCTCAAACCGCGCTGCCACCCACCCGCCGGGCACCTCCACCGGCTCCTCCTCCGGCCGGCCCGCCGCCGCCTCCAGACCCACCCTTCGCACAGAGACGCCCGCGGGCCACCGGAGGGCCGCGCGCCCCCGCCCCCGCCCGGGGAAGCCGC
>VUYV01000615.1:155195-206402 GCA_008711295.1 Anarhynchus alexandrinus | reverse complement strand
GCCGGCGGCGCCATGGAGGAGCGGGACGGCCGCGCCGACGGCTTCCGGAAGGTGCGGCGGGCCCGGTCGGGGGCTCAGCCCCGCGCCGCCCCCGGCCCGCTCACCCGCTCTCCTCTCTCCGCAGGAGACGGTGGACCGGCTGCTCCGCCTCCACTTCCGGGACGGGAGGACCCGAGGTACCGGGGCGGCGGCGGGCCCGGGCGGGGCGGGCGCCCGCCTTCCCTAAGCGCTTTGTCGTTGCAGTTAACGGCGACGCGCAGCTGCTGATGGCGGAGATGCTGAAGGTCTTCGTCCGAGGTGAGCGCGCAGTCTCTGCTCCCGGCGCCGGGCCCCGCGTCCGCCCGAGCCGCCATGGGGGCCCGTTACCGGCTGGAGGGGGGCCCCCGGCCGGGCACCCCCGTCTCCTCCCCGAGCACCCAGCCCGCCTCTGGCTCGTCCCGCCGCGCTCCCGAGCGCGTCCTCCTGCCCGAAGACGAGCCCCGCGCCCCGGCGGGACCGCAGGTACCGTCCCCGGCCCCCCTCAGCGGCCTTTCCTTGCGCAGAGGCCGCGGCACGAGCAGCACGGCAGGCCCGGGCGGAGGATCTGGAGAAAGTGGATGTTGAGCACATAGAGAAAGTGCTGCCACAGCTGGTATGTAACGGAGGAGCTGGACCGCTCTGGGACAGGATAAGGATGTGGGGCTGGAGGCACTTAATCCTCTTCCTTGTGGGAGATGCTGAGGGAGCCGGCAGACTGCTGACTGGCTCACTGCTCTCCCCTTGCAGCTTCTCGATTTCTAGAGGCCTCATGAAGCACACGTGGCCTGCCAGCAGAAGATCCTGACCTGACAGTGAACATGTGGCTCATCCTCAGTGTACTCCAGGAAGAACAGCCTCAACTTTTTCTTTCTCTGCCATTTTGCTTCTGTTTCCCCTCTCCTTTACCAAGCGCGACAAAGCCCCAGGCAACCGTGCTGTCAGATGCTATTTTTGACAGGAGGCTGCCACACGCTTGCTCTGGCCGGCTCAGTCCGTAACCGGTTTCCATCTTCCTGCTTTACTCCTTTAGCAGCAGCCTGCCCTTCACAGCACGGTGCGATGCTGTTGTGTTCTCAGCTAATGTGAGAAACAGGTGCTGCTTCACAGAGATGCATGGAAAGACTTAACGGCTGGAAATGTCGTCCAGACTTCAGGCTCTCATCGCCTCAGCAGGCAGCTGTGGCAGAAACTTTAGGTCCGGCTCCAAGCCAGTCTAATGAATAGGTTGTTAACAGGAGCCCAGTCAGAGGCTCTTGCCAAAAGCAGGTAACTGATCTTTATTTTATAAATAAACAGTGTCTGTCCCTCACTACCTTCCAGTATTTCTCCAGGGCTGTGACATCAAAGAATGCTTGGAACCTTTTAACCATTTGATATTCTCCTCAGAAGCCGCTTCCCCTCTGCTATAAATTTGTTCTCACAAAGAAACATCAATAAATTAAAACCGAGTCACCCTCCCTTGTGTAGGCTCTTTGCTGCAATTAATCATCGAAAGTCAAGTTGCTTCAAAGACTTGCAAAGTTTCCCCCTCACCCACCCTCTTCTCTAAATCTTTGTAGGACGAAAGGAAAAAGGACAGAATAACAAACAGCATGTGTGAGAATCCCACATCACGGGACAGCCTGGCCCCTCAGCCAGCAGGGGGGCCGGGGGGGAAGCTGTGAAATTAGAAACCTTACACATGTAGGCAGGACCCACCCAACTGAACTGGCTTTGTTGGGAAATCTATAGCTGGCTGCACGGAAAACAGCTGACACCGGCGTGTCTTAAGGACTGCACTCTCTGTTGTTGGCTATCTGTACTCTTTATGATTAGGAATAGTGAGACATTTTTTCCCCACTGACAGCTGTAGCAGGCGGAGGCTCGCTAGGTCACCATACTCTTTCAGCCAAGAGCTATCAAGGTCATCGCTCAGGACACCAGCCTCTTGGAAACGTCACCTAAAACCACAATTTAATGCACATTCTTTCTGATGACAGTACCAGCTTAAGCAGTGCCCCATCCCTCTGCCCCGCAGCCTCTTTGCCAAGACAACTGTTTGTGCAGCTGTACAATGAAACCAATGAAGGAACTGACCTAGTTCAGCCTTCAGCCCCACAACCATATGGTAAAAAAAGGCAATAGCAAAAAAAATGCAAGCGATACTACCTTTGAATGCCCCAAACCCCCAGGGATGAGTTCAGCTACTATAGCAGAAGTGATACTGAAACAAATCCAGCTCATCAGGTATCTGTGTGCATTGCTCTGTGGCAGGGTAGGAATCCTTGTGGCAGCTACCTTAGTGAAGAGCCTGTAGTTTTAAATATCGGGGCATCTTGTCCCTCTTAAAGAATGGACAAGCATGGGCAGAACTGACTGAGGTAATGCACGTGGTTAGCAATATGAAGTCTCCTAATCCTCACCGCTTAACCCATGAAACTGCCCCAGTAATAATGATATTGCTGCTTGTGTCCCTAAACTTTTCCTTCCGTTTTCCCTTGTCAGGTACTTGCAGGCGATAGTTATGGTGCTAGCTCTTTGTCAAAACTGGTGGAATCAAAATAGCTAAGCAAATCAGTACTATTTGATATTGCCTGTGCTCTTCGAAAAACAAGACTAGCATAACTGAAAGCACACTACAACTTCCTACCAACCAGACTGCTTCTGTTTATTCTAACCCTGTGAATCAAAAGCTCCAGCACAAGTATATCATCACCTATCGTTAGCTACGGCTATTAGTTGGCCCCTGATATATCTGCATAAATTCAGCAAAGCAGCTCTAGCTACAGTCTACCTCTGGCCTCTGTGAAATGAGTAAGCCTGACATAGCACCTGAACCAAGATACAGATAGTCCTATTGAGCGTAGGCTCAGCCCACGCTTAATCCACTGAAGTAATAAACTTCAAACATTATTTTAACTTTTTTTTTTCCCCTGTAGTATGTCTTTTACAGCCTGTCAAGTGCAAGAAGGACTTGCTTTCCACAGCAAGGATTTAGAGCAGCAGCTGTACATAGTGCTTTTGCATTCCCCACTACCAGCGGCCGCACACATTCCCTGTTTATGTTTGGGTGTCATATAAGAAATCAATCAACATTTTTGCTAAAGCATTCTGCTCCCTCCACTTTGAGTCTCCCTGTTCCTCTTCCACCTTTCTTTCATGCCTCCCCCTCCCTCTGAGTTTCTTCAAAGCATCTGGGAGCATTTGGAAGTAATTAGACCTGAAGGGAAATGTTGGCCAGGCTGGGAGACAATGACAAGTGCCAGGAACCCTGGGTGCCCTTTCTAGCCACTTTGAAGTTCATTCAGATGGTACAAAGCTCCATTTTGCTTTGTTGAAAAAAAATGGGAGGAAGGGAATGAGGCATGACAGGCCCATTGAAAAGGGAGCAGGTTCCTGTGAACTGACAGAGAAACTGAGCACTAGGGGAAGAAACATATTATCAAAGAGACCGACAAAAAGGCCTCCTATGGCCGCTCTGCTTTATTACGTCTACAAATTGTGCAGATGCACACGTAGTTCAGGGAACAATTATCTATACAGGGAAAATGGAAAACATGTTATTACCGTAACAGGGAACCCCAGCTGTCCAACATGAATCACTGATCCATGGAGAAGATTTCAAATAAAATACACACCATGGCTACTGTGGCACTATAGAGTTCACCTCCAATATAAGCGCAATTCTAACCAACAACGTTCGTCCCAGTACAACGTCTCCAGGAGGCAAAGATCCGGACTAGCGCTTCCCTCTGCACACTAACTGCGCTGCAGAGCACGGCTACTCTGCTGTGGAAACATTCGGACCACAGAAGTCCATAGATCAAAGGTCACGTGAAGAGACCCTTTTACTGGATGTTTTTTCCTCACTGTAACTGTAATTAGTGATGTTAATTATATGTAGTGAAAATAAAACACAGAGCTTGGGGCAGAAACAAACTCCACATGCATTCCATTAACAGATACCTGTGTTCTTTGTTAACAAGATTCTGGCAACAGAAAACCATACAAGTGCAGCAGATCAAGAGGTTCGCAGGAAAAGCCTGTTTAAACTGTTTTAAGTGACCTAAACGGTCCCTTTGCACCCACTTTCCAGCCATCTATGCCCAGAATTATCAGCAGCACTAACCCCAGCCAGCAAGAAGCAGAGAGGTCTTGTTCTAGGCAGCACTTAACTATAGGTGAAACTGAATCAGATTGTATCTTGATGCTAGAATTCAGGCAGCTAGACTCAAGTTCTCTCTGAAGGTAGAACTGGGAAGATTTGAATTTAAAAATACGGATGGAAACAAAGTCCTTCACAGAAAGTACATAGGAATTATTTCCCCATTAATTCTCTATTCATATTATTTGCATGCAAGAAACCTTAAATTTACCCTCTAACCTTGCTTCTGTAGTCAATGAAGACCACAAACAGGCCTTCCACTCCTCCAAAAGGTGAAGCTAGCATCTGAAATAGCAATTTTCTATTTATAACTAATGTTCATACAGATTAGATCTCTCCAGGGCCACCAACAACTTCTTACACATTCTGAATAAGTTCATCAGGAAAGAGGCACAGCTGACTGCTCACTGATCCAGCAGCCCAAAATGTTTCATCTCTTCCCACCTACAAAATAAACATAAGAGCATTAGAACATTTAATCATGTAATTTGCACTGTATCGTTTCTCACTAACATGATCTTGTTGCTGAGGGTTCTATACACTGCTGTGCTCAGGCAACAGTTGGGTGGCACATAGGAGCACTTCTTAGGGAGATGGAAAGGTGAATACATCATAACTTTCAGAGTAGGGAACTTCATCCTACTTGTTATTAACATGCATGTCACAGCATGTTGTTAACACGCATATTAGAGCATGTTATTAACTTTTTGTACCAGCTGCTAATGGGTAACCTGCACAGGTAGGTGAGATGTTATTTCATACTTTATCCAGATAATCTTTACTTAGGAAAGAAAGTCCTACTCTTAAATGGAATGCTTCCAGCATAAAGATACTGTTTCCCACGTGATCTGCATCAGTACCCCAGTACCTAGCCCCTTCCCAGGGGCCCTTCTCAACCAACCTACCATATTTTGTATAAATTCTGATATAAAGCCACACATAAGCTATTGGTTCTGAGACTAAAAACAAGGTTGCAGTTTTCTGATCAAGAAAAAATTTGTAATGGAAACTTGGTTGCAATCTTAACTATGGAAAACCACTACTGTTTTCAGTTAAGATTAAAAACAGAAAGACCAACTCAAAAAAATCAAGAGAAAGGAAAGTACTAAACCAGACTATACCAGCAAAGGAAAAATAACAACAGGTTTAACAGATGACATGGGCCTTTGGTATGTAAAATATCATTCATATTAGTATTTGAACTACACTAGCGTAGTTAAGAACTCAACACATTAAGCCCAGAACATAGTTAAGAGCACTGCAAGCACACGGATTAGACATCAGACTCAACACTGCCCAGAGCCTGCATTCAGATAAACCTCAGCCTTCACGGGAGAAGTCAGTCACAAACTGATCTGTGATTGACAAGCACTGAACCAAATGTCCTGCAAGCTTTATGTTGCCACCTTCAAGAATACTGTCAACATCCAACACGTTTGGCACAGAGGAGCCCCTGCCCTTCTGGGGAGTTCAGAATGAGAAGAGCTCTCCTCCGATTTCATGATACCTGGCAGCTTCAGCCATTTGGGTATTTTCCCAGGGGCTCTTCTCAACACCTGCGGAGCTTCACGCACACTGGCTGGTTCTGGCTGCTCATCGGTCTTTTTGTCACCTCCCGCTTCTGGTTCAGACAGGGATGGAACTATCGATTCTAAAGATGATGAAGCAGAAGGAACTAATGATTTGGACAAACATCTGAGGAAGAAAAGCAAATAGAATTGAGCTTTATTTTTTCATAATAGCCCCTTGTACCCACTCCCTTTAAACTTTTAAAGTCAGATTGAAAAGGCTCTTCTTTTTCATGATAAAAGCCCTAGAATTTACTTGATTTAGTCACTGAAATCCTACTTTGCAAAGAAGGACTCACAAAGCTTTGAAGTCAAGTATGACAGTATGACTCTTTCAGGAGAAAATTAAGTCCCGGCATCTCCAGAACACATTTCTTTGTAGCAAGATGGGCTCGTTTCATGCTTCCCATCCCTGAAATACACACCCATTTGCAACTCTATTCACTCCCAACATACCTGGCTACTAATAAATCAGCTGCGGAAGGGGAAACTGCAGAGCTCAGCAGGTCCGATTTCAGGTAACAATCTGTTTAAAAATGAAACCCAAACACTTGTTTGGTAACAGAGACATCAATCACCACAGAATCACACAGCTCTCGGCTCAGCAAATACCTGCTGTGTACTATACTAAATCCCCATCACCCTCCCCCAACTGACACAGGACCCTCTTAAAACTATGACAGATGCTTTCACAACTCAAGGTGCCCTATTTCATCATTCAAACCTCAAGATCTTGACGTTTTCTTTCAGTGCTCACTGCATCTCAGAAACTTTCTGAGAAGCCAGAGCATGCTTTAATCTTTGGGAGAAACAGAGATTCTAAGCATAGACCAGAAGTGTCAAAGAATCAATAATTCAGATCTGTTCTCCCATCTCCAGCCAGTCCACTACAACAGGAGGTCCGTAAGTGTTTCATAGCCATTTGTCTAGTTAACATTTTGAACAATGGAATTTCCTTCTACAGAGTCATTCTTCTATCATTCTTGTCCCCATAGCAGACAATGCCTACTCCAGAGCCTGACAAATCTCCTAAGAAAGGTGCTATGTTTACATTTGTGCTCAAGCTAACTGACCAAGCTAGCTCTGAAGAGCTTCAGCCATTCGGAATGGAACATTTACCAGCATTCCTGAGGACTGCAGTATCTTTTGTTGGAAGAACTCTGAACATAAGGATGTACTTCTGGGTCTACTATAAGAGCTATACAGTCAGCTGAAGAAGAGAGGAAATTCACTCACCCCTGCTCTCCTCAGATCCAAAATGAATGACAGCAGTTGGAAAGAGTTTAGCCTGCAGCAAAGGGGGAAAAGATCACCAACTGTAGATGCTTCCACAGTTCACTGTGAACACTAGTGACAGGTTAGACAGCTACGGACAAATTCAGAGTTTAAGCTGAGGTCACTGAACCATCTATAATTCAGAGAAAGCTAAACCTGTGCAAAGCATAGGGCACTCACGGTAAGACATGACGCAAAATTCTAAGATCTGTTCCACTACACACAGATGATGAGACCTGTACAGCAAACGCTCATTGCACTGATGACCTGCCATTTGTTCTCCCCTGTCCCGTATCTCAGGCCATTTTATTTCACCCACGTTCTCCACTGTTGAGCAGACAACACGGACATGATCAAGAATCTTCCGAGACCTGGGTGGCTGATAGTAAGAGATGGAAAATCCAGCTATGCCCTCAGAAATCTCTTCTAGATGATTCTTTTACATTTATACCCTGTCTCTGGTTGGAATTTGTCTAGTTTCAACAGCCTTCCAAGATGCAGTCTATCCTTTTATAAATCCAGCCTGAATTCCTAGTTCCTACTTGTCAGAATAATTGTCATATTCAAGCATTTTTTTCACCCATTTAGCTCGTTATGTGACCTAAATAAATGCAGACATGAAAAAGGCAGTCCTACAGTTATCAGTCTGATGATCTTTACTTCATCTGCAAATGTTATTAATGATTATTTTTTATTTATATATCTACCTCCAAACTAGATAAAAATAATGAACAGAGTGTGGCCAGAACTAATTCCAGCAAAACACCTGCATAAGTGATTTGTTTTTCAACAATTCCTTTCTGACTATTATTTGAGATGTCAGGCAGCCAAATCATAATTCATTTAGTGTGTGCTTTAATTACACTGTGTGGCACACCTTAAAAAACCCCCCACATACAGGTCATGAAGCACTGAATCAAGTGAAAATAAGTTTAAGTACATAAATTCATTGAGTCTGTGATCTCGTAAGTTCTGTCTCCACAGAGAAAGACCTATGATAAAAGGACAGTGCCACAGTGCCCTGGCTGACCACATCAGTGGAAAGGTGGGAGACATCGCTGGTCTTACTGGGAATGGCCCCAGAAAGGTATGCACCAGATTACCTTGAATCTTATCTTTTCGCCTACCTCTTCAGTGCTGCACAAGAACAAGCAATTTGTGGTAAATGCGTACACAAAAAGACATTAAACAGAGCTCCCATTAGCTCATAATCTATGAGAACAAACTCTTCCTTCTGCAACCCAGAAGTGCAATAAAGCCAGAGCCAGCTTCTGCCACTCCACCATGAACGACCGCTCCACAGAGAGGCTCTCGGAAAGGTAAAAAAAGAAAAAAAAAAAAAAAGAGGGAAAAAAAAGTGGAAATGTCCACAATTCTAGTCAGCAGGCCTTGTTCCTAATTAAACCTGTCTGTAAATTAACCACACTGCTTTATACTGCAGTTTCCCCCATTTTAAGGTATATACCCGTCACACGGGAAGAACGAGATGGCAACTGGTATCTCTCAGGTTACTCAAATGTAATGCACCAGACAGTATCCGGCTTGTTGCAGTTCACTTGTTTTTCTCTAATTTTAAATAGCAACAAATCAAAATGACAAAGCTTCTGACAACTTATGTTGACAATGGCCATTCTCACCATCTTCTCCTCCTTTCATTGCTTTACACTCAGTCTCTTATGTCATGGCTAAATAACTTTATTCATCTACCTCTGCATAAATAACTACTGAATCAAATTCAATACAAACTCTGAATTATGTTCAACATACCAACACATTAAATGGCATTATACTGCGGACAAGTCCGCAGTAGCTCAAATGATGACTTACTGAACAAATAATTATAAACATAAAAGAAAAGAAATTACTTTCAACTAGCCCTAAGTAATATACAGGATCAGATTCAAGCCAATAAGAAACAGTGATTGCAATACAATAAAATTCAACACCATAAGAAGTGAAAACGTATGAACAATTAACGCAAACACCACATTTTAGAAAGAAGAGAGTTAACAAAATTAAGCATGTTGATTAAAGACCTGGAAGTCAAAGGAAATGGAAGTAAAATCCTTAGCTATTCAATCCTTAGCTATTGAGTAACCATTACTTGGAAAAACTGAGTCTTAGAAACGCTGTGCAGCCCTAAATAGGAAAAAAAAAAAAAAGAAACCATAAAAACAAACTAGCAAATGTTATCATTTACCCATAATTAAAAAATGACAAAGATCTTTCAACTTTGGTAGCTAATACTTCTGAGGTTAATAATAAGGAACAAAGCAGCAGAATGGGTGTAGGGAAGGAAATTTGGAGAGCTAAAATAAAATTCAAGGATTAAAACAACAAAAAGTTATAATAAGAAGTTCAGATAAAGAAAGTCCCTAAAATAATTGTTTGGGACACCAATTATTAAGATTGAGGAATCCAATTAAAGAAGAGATTTCAATGACTACTTTGGATCAGTTTCATCATCAGGGAGACTTGGAGAAGATTAACTTTGTTCTTGATCTGTCACAAACTACAATGTGGGTAAGACTGAGCAGTTACAGGGGCAGAAATACCCTGCGCCATCATTGCCACCAGGAAAATCACTGAACTGTTGAGGTTGGGAAGAGCATCTGAGGACTCCTAGCCCAAACGCCCCTGCTCTGAGTAGGGTCAGCTAGAGCAGGTTTCTCAGGACCGTGATGTCCAGCTGGGTTCTGAATATCAACAGGGATGGAGACTCCACAACCTGTTCCGGTGTCAGAGCACCCTTTCGGTGGGTTTGGGTTTTGGTGGTTTTTTCCCCCCCTTTTATTTCAATGGAATTTCCTGTTACTCACGTCCATTTCCTCATGTCCTTTTACTGGGCATCACTGAGAAAAGCCTGGCCCATGATCCCTGGTTTCCCATTATGTTTATTATACACATTGACAAGATCTCCCCAGAGCTTTCTCTTTTCGAGGCTTAACAACCCCAATTCTCTCTGCCTCTCCCCATGTCAGATGCATCAGTCCCTGAGTTATCTTTTGGTCCTTCTCTGGGCACCACAGAAACTGAAGAACTGGATTCATAGTCCCACTGGTTCAACCGAGGAATCACAAAAGCGACTGCAGGTAAGCGAGGAGGGCACCTACCTATGAACTTTGCTCTGCCACTCACAGTGATTACAGTATGACACCGCACCCTCAAAGAAACTGAAGCAGTAGAAAGACTGGTGCTAGAACCAAGTGATGCATTAAAAAGCACTACATCACCATGTCCAGATGGTACATCCACATGTTCTCAAGGGACTGCAGAGTAACAGATTTAAAATTATTAAGCTTTGCACTAAAAACACACTGCTGCAAGCACAGGCCTGTATTTTTAAAAGGGTTTGAAGGTGATATGCAGAAGATTAATATGATATGGTGTAACCAGCTGTACCAGTAAGGATTCTGAAAGAAAAACATCATACTTACTACCAGAATTAACACAGCAGTATAATACTACATAAAGAAAAAACTAGCTGAAACAATTATTTTAAGCTCTCAGAGGGCCTTATACTAAGAGACAGGTAAAGAAACCAAGTCACCACAGTGTAAACGAGGTAAGTACTGTCATAGCCAGAAACTGTACAGAAAATGTTGGATGATGGTCTACATTTACCCTGGCAAAACAATAACACTAGATTTCTCACCTTGATCCAATAAATAAATGAATAGATAAAAGCAAGCAACTGCCCCTCTTGATGTCATTAATGCGTACTTAGGAACTGTGCAGGGCAGGCTGCCCGCTCTTGAATTTTCTTGAACCTCTGTTGCCACCATCAGCACAGTCAGGATACTGAAATGACGGTCCTTGGACCTGATCCAGCACAGCAATTACCAGCACTCAAAGGAACCCCGATCTTCACGGGGGAGTCTGTGGATTGCTACCTAATACAGAGACTAATAAAACTGTATTAACTGGAGGCAAAATGAAACAGCTTCACCTATATTCCCGACTACAAACTCCAAATCAGTATGCGTTACTACAATTTTTTTTCACATTAATCCAAAGGCTGTAGGAGACTTTCACATAGTATGACCTACATCATGTTAGACTGAAGCAGGAGACATTCATCAGTCTACTCCAAGTCTCAGCTCCCGCTTAAGTGGCCAGGCATCTTCACATCCTTGAACTGACATTTTAGCAGAAATCATTATTTATTAGGTCTTTTAACATTTCATTCCTCAATCAAGAGGGACTAAGGTTGCCTGCTCCAGTCACAAAGACGGCTCTCCATAAACTTTTTTAATTAAAAAGTACCAGACACGGTTTAGAAACCCCAGAGAAAACTCTTGCAAGAGCTTTGATGTTTCCGCTGCATTCGTCTGAAGGGATCCCTCTATTTAGGAAATGGGTGCCTTAAAAAGGGCCCCCCCCAACGCACATACACTCAAGCCCTTTTACACACAACATCCTTTTCATGCCAGCTGCAAGTTGGAAAATGAGGTTTTTGTAGCGTGTTAGTGTTGGAATTTTTTAATAACCTCCCCTCTCTTTTTTTCCCCTCCCAACCAATTATCTTGGTAAATAATTAACATTCTGAAGGAGATAAGTAAGCACAGCATCTCAGAGCTCAAAGCCCTTTAGTTCAAAGCCCTGCCCTTTTCTCTTCGTTTCCCTGCTGCCGCCACCGAAACTTCCTTGTCAATCAAGGTCTGGGCACACACATCAAAGCTTCATGTGGGAATGGCCCCAAGGGGTCAGAGAAAATTCATAGCAGGGCCTGCATGAGGCACAAAGAGAAAAAGCGAGTGAGAAACACAGACCAAGATCTAGACAGACACACTCAACCACACAAACACACAGACAGAATGTGCCCCAAAATAAACCTCTACCCTATTTACTCGCAGGTTGACAAATAACCATAGTTCTAAGTTTCAGGATCCACCTCCACAACCGTTTTCCACTGCTGGCAAAACATCAGTCCAAATGTTTCACTTCAAAATCTTTTAATTGAAAGAAACTTAAAGGAACTAGACAGCAGCTCGCAAGTATACAGAATGCAACCTCCTTCCCATGGCTCATTTCCCTGCATCCCTATCCTTCTCTAAGGGTCAGCCAACAGAGTCCCCTCTTGCCAAATTTACATCCAATAAATTCTTTTTCTTCAATTTAGATAGACTACTGGCTCATTCATACAACCCGTTGTCTAGCGTCCTTTGTGCATAATTCTCAGGTACTATCCCAATTTCAGCACTTACTGACGGTTCAGTACAGAAGGCAGCTAGCTACATCTCACTGATCACCCCAGGAGCTCTCCAGCCAGTCACTGGCAGGACATAACACTGTCTGAGATTTTTTTTTTNAAAAAAAAAAAAAAAAAAAAAAGCCAGTGGAATGATCCCACTGGCCAAGGAATGTCTTGGCATAAAGATGAGAAGGCTTTAGTAGCTGCAGTCCACGAAAACATGCAAACACAAAGATGGAGCCTTTAGCATTCTCTAACACTGCTAAGAATGCAAGGATCAAATACTGGGCAGACCATTACCTGAAAACTCTATTCTCAAGTCAGCTGGTACTTCCTCATTTGCAGTTGTTCTAATGCATATATCAATGTCTCTAGAAGAACTCTGCAGTTCTTAACCTCACTGCACAGGATTCTTACAAGAATATCTGTGAATCAAAACAGATTTAGAAACCTCTTAGAGTCACACTGAGCGCGTCAGATTGACCAAAAGAATCACAGGCTGTTTGAAACAAATATTCAAAAAACTCCATTCAGTTATATGCGAAGAATTACTACAATATGAATGAGTCAACAGCTAGTTACTATACTCAAATATCCAGCATTTCTCTTCCTTGCTGCTTTGATTTCCAGCCAAAGACACAATGCCATTCTGACTGGGAAAGTGGATGCTATTAATCTATCGAATCATAATGTTCAAATCACGCCGTGCAAGGCATATTTACAAGAAACAGATTATTATTTTTATTGCAACAGTACCAAGAAATCCAATTGAAAATGCTGTCCCATTGTGCAATTACATATATGTAATGAGCAGCAACATGCAATACAAATAAAACTGTAAGAAAATATGGGCGGGGGGGTGTTGGGGTTTGGTGGTTTTTTTTGGGTACAGATGAAAAACGGAGACCTAAAGAGATTAAATAACCCATTCAAGGTCACACAAGATGGCAGTAGCAGAAATGAGACCTAAGTATGTCAGTCTCCAGAGTCCCATCCAAGGCCTTAATCACAGGACAGATTTCTTCTGAAGGGATCAGAAAGTCACTAATGAGGCAAGAAGCGGAGGAAGCCAATGTCCTGCTTACTGTCCTCCCCATTTAAGGAGCATCATTCTGAACGACCAATTCCTCAGATCTTAAAAAGATCTAAATAACACAGCTTTGTCGATTTACTTAGTTACAGTTGCAGAAGTTTAAATGAACGCTTTCCATTTCTGAAATCCAAAGACTAGCCTGTCACTCCTAAAGCCACATTTAGTCTGAAACCGTGTAGCTAAGTAACTCAAGGTTTTACTTGAGACAGGCAGAGCGCAGCTACTCAGACACCATAGTGGTGAGCGTGGTTTATGACAGCACGGCATCCAGGCTGCAGCGTGGTGCGCTGGGGCTACTGCATCTTGCATTCCATGACAAAAATATCTACGCTACAACAACATTCCCCCGCGAATCCAGCTGCGATACACAAGAGAAACATTTCTGCTTTGTTTTACTGCATGTTTTAGTAACTTTTTTGCTAGAGCACAGAAAAGATTTCAGGCAGAACCGTCCCCAAATAATGTCTCAGTATTTCCTCCTTCACCAGGTATGTCCAGGTACACACATTCAAAAAATCCTGCAACAGAGTATTGCAAAATAGGTACATTATCACCAGGCAGTTATTCTGTTCACTGACAGAGTGATGCTTTCAGACCAGGCTCAGACTGCTGTCTAAGGGGAACTTGCAGCTGCCAAACGAGAAGCATTCTTTCCGTTACATGATCTGAAAAGATTAGAGTGCCACAGGTCTGCTGTTAGTTTGATGTTCAAAGATGAATAAGAAAACAAGCACTTCAAAGGAACACGCGCATGGAAGGAGAAACCCAAGCTACCAACATGAAATACTGCATAGTACACACACCCCAAACACATAAACTAGCTCTTGGAAAATTTAACCGGAAAGCTGGTGGATCAAAAGCTTCTCCAGCAAGACTGCAAAGCATCGCTGAAACAGAAATAAACACTACAGTCATGGTGAAAGGGGCAAACTGACTAAGTGGTTCGTGTTTATAACCTGAGAACAAAGCTGCTCAATGTGGACCGCAACTGCCAAAGAAGATGGATATTCTGCAGCCGACACGGAGGAGGCCTAATCCAGCTGGAGCAGGGGACCTTTAAAATCCGTAAGGCAAAGATAAGATTTGAAAGCACTATTTTGAGAAGGCTGCTTAAGAAGGAATCCAGGTATAAAGAGCGTTCATTGAGCCCTCGAGCGGAGATCAGAAAGATGTGGCCTCCGAAACTGACAGTGGAAGAGAGAACATTTTTGGCAGAATTTCCACTGTGAGCTCAGTCGCACAAGGAGGGCCCTCATCCCGACCGAAGGGCCCACCCTTACTCCCAGTCAGCGCAAGGAGCAGGTACGGACACAGCCTTTGCGCGCACGGGCAACAACCTCGCAAGGCAAACAGGAGGCGAGATCGCTACCAAAATCTCGTCAGATGAGAAAACCCCGAACGGACAAGTAAAGGGCTACAGCTTCGTACAGGAAGGTGAATGCCATCTTCTGGGCCAGATGGATTTCACTATTAATTGCAATTTTCTTTGCTAGTGAGTGGAATAACCGCAAGGCCTGCCACTGGAAATGCCTCCGACGGACTGACTCTGATGAAATAATTTTTTCTGAAATCGCATCCGGACTCTTGCCAAAAGCAGAGAAGGCTTCACACTGCTCAATTCGTAGTCGGCTTCACTGAACGAGCGTGCCAGACGTACTGCCTGAACTGGCATTAACAAATAGGATATGGAAACAGAACCAAAGGCAAAGAAAGAAACAAACAGCTCCTCTGGATTTGTGCCCCACAGTACATGCCAGAGGAAACACTCGGTGCACTCTAAGATCTGATTAGAAGACCTAAATATTTATGTGGAAGCCTGTGGATTCCTTTAGCTTCTCTGAAGACGGATGATGGCCTCCTGCCCTCTTTGCTGCCTTGACTGTTCCAGTGGCTGGTATTCTTACCTTCTGCTAACTCTTTCCTAGTATTAAATCAGCAATCAATGATTTTTTCCACTAATGCACCTCAGATATGCACTACAGAAGTGCCTGTTTCTGGGAGGAGAAGAAGGGAAGAAGCAACTCTGAAAAGCTCAGCTAGCCTAGAAAAACACAAACAAGCAACCAGAGCTATAACGACCCCAAAGCCAAGTGCTACAACAAGGAAGCCTGCAGTTGATCAGTTCTGGAGAGCAGAACATTATAAAACACTTCAAGGGACATGAGGATAAGGCAGCCAGCAAAAACAGCAATAACAAAAAAATCAAAGCAATGCCTTGAAGTCTTTACGGGTTCCAAAAACTCCATGTTGCTGCCAATCTGTGCGCTCACTATACTGTAAATACACACATATTTTGGGAGAATTCACTTCAGACGGTTCTTTCAGCCCAAGTATCTTGGCAAATAAGCTGACAATATTTGTCTTTTTCCCGGTTTTGCTTGCGGCGTAAAGGTTCTCCCTTCATTGTAAGTGATCAGATTTAATGAATGTGGTTACCATCTTATCAGCTTGAATGGAGTGAGAGGGTGGAGAGAGAGCAGAAGTGTTGATGATATGGTACTCCACCACCTGAAGCAACTCCTGTCATTGGCTTCAGCACAAATTTCGGTCATTTATAAATATCCGAATGCTCAAATGTGCTCACATTACTGCCTCAGACACCATCCACTTTTTCTCATAGACAGCAGCAAGGCAGCCATGGAGTGGAGGATAACCCGCTGCTAACTTAAGACCTGGGAAAGCCAGGTGCAACTCCGTGATTCATGTTTGACATTGGACAAGCAATCCCAAACAACCAACTCCCAGTCATATCACAGAAGAAGCAACTCTGCCCTAGTGGACAGGGGAAGTTGTAATACCATCAGAAACCACACAGTCTCCATGACAAGAAGTTCCTAAAACATTCAGGCTGGCAATGGTCAATGTCCAGAACAGTCTGTGCTTGGGCTCAAGCAGACTCTGACTCTGACAACCTCAGCAAAGACTAAGTTTCTAGGAAATCCTTTTGAAGTTCATAAAGAAAATTCCCATATCCTTGGAGGATGCTCCTACAATTCCCTATGTACCAAGGCATTTCTCAAAGTAAAGAAGAAAACAGAAGGCAATTAAGTAGCCTATGACTTAACTGAAGGGAATAAATAATTGGATGCTTCTCTGCCACAGTCCTACTTAAAAGTAGTAACAATCCACTTACGTTTAGACGTGTGTCATGTATTTTGAGAAGACATGAGGCAACCTAGAAAATCAAGAACAGACTGTGCAGAAGCCATAAGCCAACCTCTGTTCCTTTAGTCTCTGGTTTTCTTAACTATTTCTCACTTTGTTTCTCAAGAGTTTAAGCACCGTATTTGGGGAACAAGAACTTAAGAAGTCCCTGAGAGCAAAAGGAGAATAAAACACATTTAAAAAAAAATGGAAAAGCATTTATGGAATGGAGTAATTAGACAAAATCTCATGGTTGAAAGTTTAGAATTCTAAGGCTCACATAATTTCAACTATAGCTTACAGTTATCACTGAGATAAAGAGATTTCAGTGCAGTCCTCCTTATGATTGCCTTTGCCTCCTCTGAAAGTCACTTTATTCCTGAAACAAATATACACTCCAGAGGTGTTCTATGAAGCACCTACGGTCTATCTCTATTTTGGTATGTTATCTTCTGCCCAAGTAAGATGTGTATGAGAGAGTGAACAGCCTGATAATATGACAGTTGAATGTTGAAAAAATTCAGAGTGGCTAGATACAGCACGGTAGTACCTGTCTGGAAGACCTGTTTTGAACAGAAACATAGGTTTCTAGTCATTTAAGAAATATCTCATTAAAATAGTGTCAGGTTATGTGCAGGCATCTTTGCAAGGGAACGACATCAGGTGGGAAGTGTTCCAGCAGGCTGTTGCTAACACTACTGACAGAGCACCTGCAGTGAAAGCTGTGGATTTTGGCAGTTACATGATACAACCTGACAACCTTAAAGAGCTGTACTACTGATAAAGACAACCTCCCTCCTCAACCCTTCACAGACCCTCCAAAAAAAACGAGATACCACAAAAAAGCTTGAGAAATTAGCCGTTCCATTACTTTACCCATGCTCCCTTTTCCCTACAATGTCTGGAAGAACTGCATGCTCCACAGCACTTCATTCACATTTGCATCTTGGGTACCAAAACACAGCATTATTCCAGAACATGCTCTCACACTATGGAAATGCTGAGTACTGCAAAGTCACCTTAGCATAAAAGGTCCTCTTCCCCCAGCCCAAAAGCCCCACATTTTACAAAACACCTTAACCATATGCCTTCTATCTTTATAGAGCACCTCTGCCTTTTCATGTCTTTCCTTCCAGATAATGCAAACGGAAGGGGAGCTCTGACTAAAATACAAAAAGTTTCCCTTCCACAGACCACATGATGCCTGAAAGGGGCAAAGTCTTCACCTCACCCACCCAGCGCAGGACCAGGCACCACAGCCTGCTCCGCAGCCCTCAGCCCCGCAGCGAGCGCGGATACGGACCCGCACCAACTTCTTCCCAGAATGGAGATTTCATAGTTTGGAAGGCACTACTAGTGAGCAAGTGAGCAGTGGCGAGCAAGTCCTGTCCCCAGCGCTGCCCCGCCAGCCCAGTACCAGAACTGTCACCTCTCTTGCTCCTGGTCTGGGACGGCGTCATTTCCACTGAGAGCACTGAGGCTCAGGCAAAGTAGCCCGATTAGTAACAGCCGCCTATAAAGAGGGCATCCAACAATAACACAGTTGCCAGGGACACGAAAGCCAGAGCAACTTCCGTGCCCGTTTCTTCCCGGAGAAGAAAGCCCCCTTCAGCCCCTGCCAAGCACTCCGACCTGCAGCAGCAGACGGGACAGCCTGTCCAAGCAGAAGACGTTACGGCACAGGGCCTTCACTGACTCAAGGCGAAAGTTAAGGATGAAAAAGGATTTACACTGTTAACGGGGAGCAAAGCTTCACCCAGAATGAGCCGACCTAAACCGTGGTAAGGCACCATCCGAGTACGTTACAGCACTGTGGTCTCTGATGAGCAGTACGGGTAACCAGAATGGTACGACAAGTTCTCGGCAGGAATTGTTTTTTCCTGTTTGATGTTTCATCCAAATAAAATGTTTATAAACACACAGAATCATTCCTGCCATAACAGACCATGACCTGAAAGGGCTGAAGGGCCCCAGGCAGGGAACACAGGCTACACGGCCACCGGCGTTAGACACAGCTCCTCCCGTGTGCAGACCCGTTTTACATAATGGCCATTTTACACCCAGATGCATCGAACAACTTCAAGGTTTTAATGCACGTGCTCGTGTGCCCTTGCCCCGGCACACACTCCTGGCAGCGCAGAAGCCATTGCTCCAAAAATCTAAAACTCAGAGAGAGTGGAACCCAACCCTGTCCAGACACACATCTCTTTCTGCTCCCTCCCTCTTCACTCCATTTTATCCTTCCAAGTTGCCTCAGCCCCTTGCAGCCTTCTCCCTTCTCACCCTGAACATAGGAGAATTTCTTTGCTCCTCAAACAAATCGATTCCGCTGCTGTTTCTCGCCAATCCAGTGACATGCGTCTTCCCTTATTCCCAAGCCTCTACTCTGCTCACCTCATTAGCGTTGCTAGCCTCAAGCATTTGGGTCAAATCATGCGCTCATTTCCAGTGCCCTAGGGCCCTGTAGTCAAGGCTAAAGCCTCCCTGAATGTAATTTGAATGAAAAAACTTTATCTTTTTTTAAAGAAAAATAACTTGATTACAAAAATGCTCTGGCCTGCTCCTTTCACCATCAACTCATTTTTGCAAGTCAGCTGTGATGAACTGGATGGGCTTTCCTAAATCTGGAGATAAACTTCTGAAAAGAGTAGCATTTTGAAATGTCACACTGAATGTGCATGGTGAAAAAAATCTAGAAAGTTAAATACCTACAGCTGCATACACATTTACAGCCACCTGAGGTTTCTGCAGCAGATGGGCTACGGGGACAAGCCACGCTACAAGTACAAACTTCGCAAAGCACCCTGTCTCTAACGGTGAATAAAAAACCAGATGCACAGAGAATAGTATCCTTGTTCTTTGCTTCTATGTGATACTTTCCCCTAATACTATCAGCCAGCAATGATTTTCAGTTTAGAAGCTTCCTGAGATGGTTTCTATATATTAAGAGAGACTCTCAGTAGCTATCTTCCTTGAACTTGTTCAAGTTTCTCTTGCACCAGTATATACTTTTAGTATATAACACCCTGTGACAAGGAATTCCACACTTCAGTTTTCTACCTTCTTCCATCTATTCTAGCTCCTGCTCGCCTCACTTGATGCCACTCACTCTCGCACTGGAGAGAGTAAAAAAATCGACCCCTTCCAGCTTCTCCTTGATCTGTTCTTTCCCAGTGATGTCTGTTGCAGACTGACAAGTTGTAGCCTACTTCGTCTTTCCTTATGCAGGAGCCATTCCAGACCTCTGATGACACTCATTCCCCTTCTCTGCACCTTTACCAGTTCCTTTTGAAGATGAGAGACCAGATCTGCACACATTATTCAAGATGCGAGCAAACCCTGGTTTCATACAATGGCACAGTGATGTTCTTTACTTGGTTAACTATTTAATTCAGAATAGATTGGATTTTGGCAAGGAGGTTGTTTCAGTTTTGACTACTATTCAGTAATGAGTTGATGATTTCAACACCTTAAGACTGCTGCTCTGGAGAAGCAACAATCAACCCAAGAGCTCCCTGAGATGCATATTAAGTTCAAATTATTTTTTCCCCGCACATGCATCTACACTGAGCCAGCTGGTTAAGAAGAAAATGCCAAGTCATGCAACTGTTAAATAATGTGATAATAATGTCTTCATAACATCATGTTACAATCCCTAAAAGTATTTTAAGCATGAGATTTTACTTGCTTTCCACATTTTGCAAATAATTGTAATGATTCTGAATACTTAGATTATGCTTAAAAAAATCCCTTTTTCTTTAATTATGCCCAAACTCCTGACACAACCACTTTCTAATTACAGTTTAATTAGACTACACTGTGATTACATGTTGCATGAAAAAAAATAATTCTGAAATCAACTTTGAATTTGCCATCCCTTATCTTAACTGGATGTAATTCTTCTTTTGTGTTGACACAGAGGAAGTGAGAAATGAGATAAATCATTCCTTAAAACAGTCGATTTGCAGGAGAATTCTCAGCTTTTGAGCACCATATCTTGAACAGTCAGAGTTTTGTACCAACATCAAGGATTTGCACCTTTGCTATGTGACACAGCAAGCACTTCAATCTCAGGAAAGCCACTACAAGTTAAAGACGCTTGACACTAAAATTGACCAGGTTCTTCACCAAGTTGTGATTTCTAAAGGAGTCTAAAAGACTGGGCTGTAAGTCTTTACAGAGCACTAATTGAACACATTTTTATATGTTTCAGGGAGCTGCTGTGAGGAATGAATTCCACAGTAAATATCACAACTAGGAAATTGGGAAATCGCCACACGTGTAACGAGCACAAGTAATGGTGCCAGGTATGGAACAAAGGCTTTAACACAGCAAATTAAACAAAATCCCTACCATAAAGTTTCAACTCAAAGACAGGGAGACGTAATTATTCCTGTGGCGTTTCACTGAACAAGTTATGTTTCAGAAGACATCCAGAGAAATATTAGGTGTATGATGAAGAAGAGAAAATAAAGGAACAGGGGGCTGGGGGGTGAGCGGGAAGGGGAGGCGGGAAAGGGGTAAATACAGGTAAGCAGAGGATCTGGAACTTTATTTAGAAGCTAACAACAGAGGCTGGAGACAGCATCAGAGGTTGGATGAATAGGAGGCAAAGAAGGTGCTGCATTCAAGTTTACTGAGAAGCTGGAGAAACCTCCCTTTTCTTTGTGGAATGAGTATGGTATGCAAAGGATTTAGAAGCTACCTAAGAAAAAGGAAGAGAACGCTCACAGGAGATTGCAAGGTGGTAAGGACAGGCATGTGAGCAGACGGGGTATTTTTCCAACAGTGACAGAAAACAATAGAAGAACGCGGCATCAGAAAGGTATTCAAATACCTCGAATTTGAAGGAGCAACAAAACATCCAATAGAAAGTGAACTGAGAATAGGAAAAAGGTTCATTACAGAGGCAGATTTTGAGTCTTCAGCATCTAGGATGTACTTCACAAAACCAAAAAAAAAGCCCATCTTAAAGAAAAATAGTGCCAAAATGAAGTCTATAAGATTCTAGAGGAAAATGTGGCATACAGCATGGGAGAGAATATAATTTCCTACAAAGACACTGAAAAGAAAGCAGTATATTTTGTAGGGACACAGGTCTGAAGGCTGAGACGGGAAATCTGGGAACACATCCCAGCCAAATCTTAGAAAAAGACAGAAAAACACCCATTTTATGCAGGAGGCCTCTGTTGGCAGCTGCAGAGAGACCACGCTTTGGAATGATGAAAAAAGCTTTCCAAAAAGCACGTTAGAAAATGTGTGTAAAGGAGCTCTAGGTGACGGATGTGCTCAGACACGACAGCTAAAGACCAAAAAAAAGAAAGGCGGGGAAGAGACCGAGAAAGGCAGAGTAGTGTGGATGTGCCATGTCAGACCAGTCTGTGCCAGTGGCAGCTCCGCGGCTGCTTCCCCTGCCTCACAACTGCGAACGAGCGCTGAACAGTCTTCATTAGCTGCTGTTCCTCTGAATGTTTTCCAAATGTATCGTTGGCAACGCAACCATAGCCCGTTTCCCCTTCGTGGGATTTCTCAGAAACCTGAAGGGAAGGTTTGTCCTCTGCCTTCCCCACCACGGTTACCACGGGTGCCTTGAGTCAGTGTTTGGGGTGGCAGACGTGGGTGAGGTGGCACAAGCCAGAGGAAGCTGGGAGCACTGCCTTCCAGCCCAAATGGCAAAATCTCCTGGCTGAAAGACACAAAGCGCTTTCCACTGGTATTTTCATTATTAATTAAAATACACAAAATGGTTTTGAAAAGAAAAATCATTGTTCTCCCCACCCACGATGACACTGTGTCTTACCGGCACACACGCCGTCCCATCCCCCTGGGTGGGAGAGGCGCAGCCATGCACGCTGCGCATTCGAACAGTGGCCGCGGCCGAGCACGGCGGAGGAGGGCTGACAGAGACAGGGCAGTGCTCAGGCTGCGAAGCTGGGTGAAGGCCAAGAGCTACTGCACAGCAACTCCTGAGCCACAGCACCAAACGGGACTGTGACCCCGATGGGCTCCCCAGGACGCTCAACCTGTCACAGGCACGGTGACAATACAAGGAACTCCAACATCAACATAACCACTCCCCAGACTTCAAATTTCAGCAAAGAATTATTAACAGGGTATTAGGAAGGGAAGAGGCTTCCCCACTGTGAACACAGAGATCCACACTTTGCTTCCCTGAACATTCAGTGGTCTCAAAGCAGCAGCACGTGTACCTTTTCCACGTGGCCTGGTCAGGAAGCTGTGGAATTTGGAAAGCTCCATTACAAACAACTTCAGAGGCATGCTAATGCCTACCTAATTCACCATGCTGCCTGAAAGGTGCCTTTCTCTATCCCTCTCCCTGAATGACAGCACATTTTAAACATGGTGAGTTTGGGGCAAAGTCACTGGCAAAATCACTCGATCAGTCTCTTAACACGTGTGATTTACACAGCCAAGAGTCTCTGGCCAGAGACTTCAAGACCACCTTACCTGGTATTTGCAAAAAGCCTCCAAGAATCTGGATTTGAAAAAAACTACATTTCAGCCTTTGAGAAAATTTACACACATAGAGTACATATTCCTCAATATACAAGCTGGCTTAAAATAAATTCTCACATAGTGATTATCAGAAAGGTCAGATTTTTGTCTACCTTGGCCTCTGCTTCCTGCTGTTGAAATTTAAAACAGTTACTCATCCAAATCCAGCATCACACCTCCTACGACACTAGTTCAACTACAGATATAGCTAACTCGCATTAGCTCAGCTCTTGCAATAATGTTTTGAGGTTAAATACAGTTCAGACCCCGTAAGGCACTGAGTGCATGTATGTATGCAACAATGCGACCCCCCCAAGCCTGCGACAATATGCCAGTGCATATTGCTGCACAAGGTGGACCTCTTCTGGTGAAGAGCTTGTGCTCTGAAACACCTGGTCCCATTAGTCTTGGCTAAGCAGAAGCCTACAGGGATCACAGCATTATACAGCTTCTTTTAAAAGTAACTAAAGCATACGGCGGGTGGAGGGGAGCAGCAAGTCAGAGAGAATCACAGAGCAGACATGTGAATCCTTACCTCAAAGAGTGTCAGACTTTCATCGTTCAAGATGATTCTGGGAGGTGCAATAACTGAAGTTAAAAAACAAGTTACAAAACAGGACCACCCAGCAACCAAAACAATAAATACAGCAGCTATGGGAGGGATTGCTGATCTTTAAAGGAGTGACACATTCACAGTGCCCACATAGGCTTCTAATTAGGCAGAAGCATAACGTGGCCAAGCGAGCAGGTTACACCACCTTTGCACTCTGAGGCCGTACTTAGGGAAGGAATTCCTCCCCATGTCATACCTCATGGCATCACAAGATCCCATATGCACCACAGCTAGGAACAGGCTTTGTAAAGTAAGGCCAAGTATTACCAACAGCACACTCACACAAGTAAAACGGCAGGTCTGCATCTGCAAGGTGGCTTCTTACAAAGTCTCTCAAAATGCCAACTGTGAAAAAAAGGAGAGAAAGGTCTGCTGAATGACATTTGTTTCTTCAGATGCTGGGCAAAAAGGCTAATCTGTACCAGCAGAACTGCCCTGAGCAATGTCTGTAGATTGACTTTCCCTCAAAATAACAGTTACTATTACTAATATCTTGGAGAAAAAAACCCAAACAAAACACTTAGGCATGCTGGTCCCTTAGCAAAATCTAAGGATGCCAGTGAAGTTCTTCCTAGGAAATCCAAGAGCAGCTGCAAGATTTGCAGAGACCAGCCAGGTGAGACTCTGGTAACTAGTTATTAGTTCTTGTTCCATAGAAAAGTATCAATAAAATTGTGTGAGTAACCCTCACTGCCAGCTGAGAATAAAAGGACCTCAATTGACAACAGTAAGAGCTACTCGGTTTACAGTCTGACTGCCTTCTGTGAACTGACGGAGCCAGAAAGGTTCATCCCCTGTTATTCTTATTACAGCTTCTTTTTCTTTTTCCTGTTTTTTTGGTTTTGGTTTGGACTCAGGGGGGTGTTCTTGGTTTTTCTCCAAAACTTTTAAAGCTTTAACACAGAGGAAGTATCCAAACTCATCTCAGTAACATATCATTTGGACACAAATAACGGGATATCAAGTGGGACAGTTTCCTGAGCAGAAATCTTTTGCCATCAAGTAGCCTGACAGTCCCCGTCAAGTAGTCCCATAACTAATTTCCCCTTAACTCAGTTTATTACCCCAGACCCTTTTCTCATCCAGTTCAGGGGCCCTATAAGGACAGTGTAACTAGCTACCACTGCTTTTTCAGAGCAGTATGACTTCCCTGGACAGCAGAAAGATCTGTCCAGAGCCACTCTCTTTTGTCAGGCAACTAATCATTGATGAGAGAGGTTAGCTGCAGCTACACAGACTGAAGTGGAGATTGCTCTTACCAGTTTCGCTAGGATGGAAGAACCCCTGTAGAACATGACGGTCTGGAAAACGGACTCTCAACACCACCTAAGTCAGAGGCAAAGCACATTAGGTCAATTGTTTATAGCTGTTCTGTAACACCTGTCCTTGGCTTAGAATTTGTGAGCAAGTTGGTTTTTTTAAATGGGGAGATTGAAGACTCTACAGGTGTAGAATAGCATACTGGCTAACTATTACTGTGCAGCTCCTCAGAGAACATAGACTGGCTTTCAAAGGCTATAAGAGAGCTGATCTATAGAAACAGTATGATGTGCAACGCAGCTGCCCCTATTCAGAGTAGGAGCTCCCTGTGCTAAGTGATGCACAAACAAAGCAGAAAGTCACCCATGGACAGGTACAGACAGTCTATCAGTACCTTGAAGCGTCCGTAGCAGCAGGAATCCTCCCGCCATTCGTCTGAAGTAATTCGCACCATTCTATTTCCAGCATTGGTCAGAAAGCACTTTGAGTTAAGTTGTTAAGTTAAGAGTTAAGTAGTTAAGTTGAGAACTTAATCTCTTATTTTTTGCAATAAATCACCAAAGTCAAAAACTGCATTGGGATTGTGTTTACAGAGCAAGATATCTCCAATCTGTAACATCTTATCATTTAGCTTGTTATGAGATACTACCAAAATGTAAGAGTCTACAGAGGAGAGGCAGACAGGAAAGCTCAGTCACACAGACTGACGTGTGCACTACATAAGGGGTTCGAAACATCTGGAACAAAATAAAAGGAGCCAGCTGATTTTACACAGTACAACTGTTATGCAAGTCCCACAAACAATTAACAGGGACAGGAATTTAAGAAGTCTTCCTAGAAGTAGCTCAAGATCTTGTTGATCACAATTGATTCCCAAAGTCTGGACTAGCCAGAGGGACTGGAAAAAGAACAAAGGCTACCTTTGGGTAACGCTCTAACTTCTCCTTCAGCTGAGCCTCCCTCAAAGATTTTGTCATCAGTGGAGCTTCTTCCAGGCGTTTCCTAGATACATGGGAAGAAGACAAGATGTCACTTTTGTAATTTTAAGATCTATTTTTATTAAGAAAGTGAAAGGTCCAAGTAGGGCTGCTGAGAGTTGCTCAACTGTTCTATGTATCCCTCACAGCATTTTCCCCACCTCCTGTGGTTCCTACCCCAAAATCTCATATATTGAACTACCAAGTATCAGCAACAACACTGTATAAAATTACTTTTCTTCTATGAGTTTAAAAATAGGTTCACTACAGCAGATGCCAGAAAAGATACTAAGAAGGGCAGGGAAATGTTTGCTTAGACGACTCAAGAAGAGATGGACTTGTTAATCCACTAGAACAGAGACTAAAGTTGGACATGATTACTCCAGGGAGGAAGAAAAGCTACTGAAACTGAAAAACAATGCTGGCACAAGAAATTAATGGGTATTAATTAGCAACAGGGAAACAAAACAAAAATTGTAAGTTTCAGATCATTCAAGAACTGGCATTGTAGACTGGTGTTCTAAAAGGACTAGTGGGTGCAAAAAAATCTACCCGCATCTAAGCTGAAACAATAAATTCAATAAAACAATTACATATTTTCCTGTAAGAATAAATGAGCTTAGATCCAACAGATGCCACGTTCAGCTTTAGTCCCTTTTCCTTGTTTGCACTTGACTCTGAATAACCGATTTACTAAGCCAGATTTTGGTGAAACATTTGATCATATAATTCTGCACAACTATTTGCAAGTTAATCTCTTACACCTATACAGTTTGAAGGACCTCTTTTTATTTTTAAGAATCATCAACGTGTCTCAGGAACAGCTGCTGAACAAAACAAGCACAGGTTTACTCCACCAACTGTACCCAAAACTGTCAGCTGGCACACAACGTTCTAAGATGCTCTGAAAGCGCCAACTCAACAGTCTGAACAGCGAACGTGAAACTAACCTGCTCCGTTCCTTCTTTGTGTACCAATTGCTGATTCATACCAATTCTCAGCTCTTCATGAAGTCAGAATTAAATTCTAATTGCATTTAGAATATTGCACTGTATGCAGCTAGTTTTTGTTAAGATTCCCCAGCTGAGATCAGAAGCCAACGGGTATCAGTTTCATGCATAACTTGCCTTTATTTTTATCCCTGGCTGTGAGGGAAAAAGCAATTACAAGCACCAGCAAATTTAGAAATTAGGTATTTTTTTGAGGGGGCTGTATTCCAGTAACCCCCAACCAAATGATCCTACATTTGCACCACTAAATACTCCAGACCCACAAGTGGCAGAGCAATTTTCAGGCCAATCTGTGTACTCATGAGGATTTCGGTGGCCTGTGGGGAAAAAGTCAGCTCTAAGTAAAAAGTTCAACTCAGACCTGGTTACAGCGTACAGTAAGCTGTCCCACGGTCTCAGAGAATGCTTGTTATGTTTAAAGGAACGTTACGACCCAATTGAAACTGAATACATTCATGAAATTAATTTCTTTAAGGAACATATAGACAACAAAATGCTGTTGTGACAGAGAGGCTACTTTATCTTAATCTGAGTTTTTAGTTCAGAGCTGGAATAAAAGTACAGTAAAATCATGAATATTTGAAAGCAAGCTACTTGAACAATAAGATGCATAGTTAGCCCAGCTTCCTATACTCTCATGTCTTGATTTGTGGCTAAGTTTGATTTTGCTTTCTTTCCATTTAGGTAATGTCTCAAAGCCGGTCTTTTCTGATAAGGTCTAATAAAAGGTTAATTCTGTTACTTAAAATACAAGGTGTTTCTTACTGGCTGAAAACGTTACTAGCTACTGCTGAAGCTGGATCATTGGGTTCATATATTTTTCTATCACAAGTTACAAATTCCGTCCATTTAATTCCTAATAGTTAATGTGAAGTCAGATCAGAACAGATAGCAGGAGCTCACCGCTGCTTTGGGCCTCCAGCAAGTAAGAGCACATCTAATCACAAAGGCAGCAGCTTCTCCTTCAGAAGAAGGAAGAAGGAAAGAAAGAAAAAGAGGTGGGGTGTTAAGTGGTTTTGAATAACTCCCTAAAATGCAGAATATGGGAAGGAATCTTTCTCTTAATCCTGTCTCAGCAAGGGCCCATCCCTGATTAGCTTGAAGTTCTCAGATAAACTTATCACCACATAGGCATCACAGACACTTCATGATGAAATTTTCAACACCCCCGTGAAATCATTATCCCATGCACAAATGCTCAACCGATTTACACAAAAACATAGGTTCTGTCACAGAGACATGACATAGCCCTTGAACTCAAATGACATAAAGAGTAGAGACTTCCAGTGCTGATCATTAATTCATTAATTCCACACCAAGTAACTTATCTACAACCCTTCACCCAGCGATTACAGCCAGCTACAGGTGCATATCGTCACTCTGCTCAACAAGAGGACAGGGAGCAATCTCAGTCGCCCCCAGAAAGAGAACTTGCCTCTCACTCTGCAGCTGTGCCAAACGTTTCCGTACATCATCCACTGTGACTTCAAAAAACTCATCAGGAAGCTCTTCTGGGCCAGCAGGAAGTGGTTCTAGCAGGTCTAGGTGACATACAAGTGGCTCTCGTTCTACAAGCTACAGAATAAAAATGAGCTTCGATTAGTCTTAATTGCGTTGCTTTGCTTATGCTATAAGGTTCCTGAAAAAAGTAAAAGGATCATATTTGCAAACTGAAATACAATCACTAGTGTGGAATTCATGTCACTAAGTTCAGACTAACAATACAGAGGTTGTCAGTGTTGTCATTTTTTTTATAGTTGATAGAGCTTGGGGCACAATTCCTCCCAACAAGCAGCAGGAATCCATACTGTCAGACGAGTCACACCTTAGCAGTTAGCGGCTCTCCACTCTTGGCATAGGAAGCTCAGGGTAATAACCTCAGCAGTCATCTAACGTGAGGAGAGATGACTCCTTTCCAGGAAGCGCCTGTGGAATCTCTTCACTTACAATACAATGATATTTTGCAGCTGAACCACACTTTTAGCCAGTTACAAGCTTGTTTTAAGTACTCAGAAATTACTCCTATCCCAAAACCATAACCTACCTCTCTCTGCTCTACTCCAAACCTCTCTCCGTACGTAATCACTTCCTCACCATTCTGCAGGCAGCATGCCACTTGCACAGGTGCTATTCTTCGTACTACAGACTATAAACTGCCCTTTTAAGTTTTTCATCTGCCATGCACTCCTGGCTCGCACCCTAGCTTCTCTTCTCTTCGCTTCACATTCTCTTGCCACAGAACCAACGGCACTAGCTCCCAAACAGGGCTCGCTCCATTTCTTCTTACTCTAGAGAGCAATCCTTTGTTTTGGGGTAAGGTAGTTTTTGACCTGTTGAGTTCATAGAATCGTTGCGGCTGGAAAAGACCTTTAAGATCATCAAGTCCAACCATTACCTAACCCTACTGGGCTCACTTCTAAACCATGTCCCTGAGCACCGTATATAGACGGCTTTTAAATGCATCCAAGGATGGTGATTCAACCACTCCCCTGGGCAGCCTGTTCCAGTCTTTGATAACCCTTTCAGCGTACAAGTTTTTCCTAATGTCTAGCCCAAACCTCCCCTGGCGCAACTTGACGCCATTTCCTCTCGTCCTATCGGTTGTAACTTGTGAGAAGAGACCAGCGCCCACCTCTCTACAAACTCCTTTCAGGTTCTCTGAATTGAGCCACTGCAGGGTCTCATTGTATATGTCTCAAATTTTTAACCTGGCTTCTGGTGTGCAGAAAGCTCCCTTAGACAGTGAAAACCCTTTCGGTTTGCACTTACAAGGTACTTAGCACTGAAATCAGCCTTTGTTGCAGGCAAAGCAGACAGATGTGAGGGGAGCAGCTCACTGTGTGCATTGGCTGCAATAAAGGTACTCGGTACATTTATTGGCAACTTTCCCTACGCCTCAGCTGCTGAGGAGAGGCCATTCAAGCAGCACACAGACCTCCAACAGCCAAGACGCCCCTCTCACCTGCGCAGCGGGGCGCAGGCAGCCCCGCTGCTCTGCTCCCCCTGCCTCCAGAGCCCAGCGCCGGGAGCTGGGTACCACAACGGCAAACCGTCCAGCACAACTGTGTCCTGCCCTATAGCTGTGGTTGCAGTTATTAAAAAACAAATCAACAAACAAAACAACACCAAAACCCACAACCCCCCAAAAACCCAACCCAAACCAAAACCCCAACACCATCCCCCCATCAGACAGACAGCATTCGCTGTCTCTGAAGGGAGAACAGCATTATGTATCCCTCCCAGTCTAGAAAAGGTTAGATACTGGCTACTGTCCCTTGCATCAAAAGCAGCAGCTGTGTCAGTATGTGAACACAAACCACTACCGGAGTCAAATAAATACACAAGCGGCAGTTATACCTATTGGCTCTTGAACAATTCAAACTTTTCAAATTGTGGGAATGTTTAAATGCACAAAGCTTGAAAGCAAACAGAATAGTGTACCGCAGGCTACGGGAGATACAGGGGAGAGCAGTCCGTGAGAACAAAAACTTTGATCATTAATACAGCATTTCTTTAGAGTCAGCTGCCAGCCTAACACAGCTCTATGAACAAACCTGATGCCCATTTCTTCTCCCCTTATTCCCTCATATAGTCTTTCCAATCCTAATTAATACCCAAATGTCCTCACTCCGTCTGTTCCATCCCTGCTCCCTTCCCCCAGACGCAGGCCCCTTGGGAACAGAAGGAGTCTCCCTCAATTGTCAAAAGCGACAACACAAATTACAAGGCAATGTTCACTCTGCTTGTGGGCACTAAAGGGTAATTTGAGAAATTAGAAGAGCGAGGTTGTGTGGGTGGGACCCTCGGCTACTTTTAGAAAGTTGAGCAGGGTCAGCTCTAACTAGCGGGTGAAGGAGCCTGATTGCAGCTTTCCCGGGGCTCGGGGGAGGAATGCCCGGCGCTGCGGGAGTGATGCTGAGCGTGCAGAGCCACCCTCTGGGAAGGGGTCTGTTGCACAAGGGCCCGAACTGGTCTGGTACGATCACACCAATGTCAGAGGCCAGAGGAGAATTAATCAGGCTTCCCCAGCAATCAGGTATGTTTCAATCTCCTCAATCAGGCTTAAGTTTCATTTCATTCTAAACACACACACACACACACATTCACAATAGACTTCTCATTCCAAAAAGGACCAAAAAACTAAAGACTGAGCAGGCGTATCTTATGGCATGTTGTGAAGGGTGCTGGGACACGATGGAGAGAACTCCAATGTCTGCATTAGCAAATACTAAACTTACCACTTAGTATTGGCTCTAGCAAGCACTTTAGCTAATCCTAACAGTACCAGGGTTCCACAGGGAAAGCATCAGTCACTGCCCAAACCACGGTAGTAGCTAAAGACTTCAGCCAAGACATGAGAAATCACGAGACAGTGGAAGGCAGACATACACCCCAGCCCTGAGTGTTCACCCTCTTCCTCACTGTGCGTTCACTGCTCCAGACTGGATATCTGAACTGTTGTTCAAGTGTTGCTTTCCAGACAGATTCGTTCAAACGGGTCTCCGTTGCCAAGAAGGTACTGCGAATGGGCAGCCAGGAGCTTCCCCTCTAGAGCCATTCCCCAGCCTACCAGAGCCACCTACGAGCTGTGACACAAAACCCACCACTTCCCAGACATAAGTGCCCTATTCTGGACCTCCAACTTGCATCCAGACAAGATGTCCCCGTTTAGTTCTCTGCAGGATACCCTTACTGGCCCCACACGGACACACAGCTACCTTTGAGCTCCCAAGTCTATAATTTTATCTGTTTCCCTAGCCAACACTGAATGCTGAATACCTTAACTTCCAAACCAAGACACATTATTTAGCTACTAAACATGAAGAAACATACTTTTCTGTACAGAAGAAGGAGCAGATCTGTGCGTGTCTTAACAAGACTGCAAAAATACACAATTAGAATAAGAATTCCCTAACATTAAATTTTCAGCTAACCCCCAATAACAGAGTGGAGAGCTCTGGAGAGAGCTGTAATGAGTAAGTTTTTGTGAAACATAATTCAGGTGGTTTGATTCAGAGTTTCTGCGACTCAATTCCAGAATTGCCCAACAGGGCCTGATCCGAGAAGAACAGCACATACTAAGCACTGCTTAGCAACCAAAACACGTCATCATTTTGCCACTGAGGATGCAAAGACTGCCACATCGTAATAATATCATAATATCTCTTCTGCCATGTATTTAACACACCCTGAAATCAACCATACATCTCGCCTCCTTACAGACATAAGAAACACTTTTCAGAAAGAGGTATCCAGTCCTGTTGCTCTACCAGTTCTCTTTCCCCAGAGTCCAGCCATCATCCCGTTCCTCTTTCTTCATCCATCACTATTTGCTCACTTAAGTATTCCAATTCCAATACGAGTACTCTCAATACAACCTTATTTTAACATGTTACCAACAATCCTAAAGCACAAACAGAATCTGAAAACTACCTTCCTGCAGCGATTTACAAAAACAAGGCTACCAGGCATATCAACTCGCTTCCCAGTCCATTACACATCTACTGTTTTCTGCAACCCTGACAAAAGGTAACCATCTCCTGTAACAATAAATGGCAGTTTCTACCTACCATTATGTAATTCTGGAGGAAAGCAAGCTGTGCGTTTTGTGTCGTATTTCCATCAACAATACCTTTCAGGAGCCAAAGATGCAGCATTAAGTTTTGTCACGTTCATTCTTCAAACTCTCTACTTCTACTACCAAAGTTGAGATGTTAGGCGCTTTTCACCAGCAGGCTGAAGCCATCTATTCACATCTACTCTGTCTACTAGGCTGTCTACGTAACTGCAGTCTACGCGATAAAGCCAGGGGTTGGGAAGAATGTGGTTCACTCTATGGTCACCATCCCTGGACCTAAGTAAGCAGGTAAGCTGAGGAAAACTTATTTAATTGTAAGTGAAGTAGTGGCTATTGTGCTTTCCACGGCAGCGAGCTCTCCCTGGAGACCCACCTCCTCCCTACCACCTCAGGGAGCTCTAATCTCATGGGGAATCTGGTGTAAAGTTACCTTCTAATAATTAATGTTCTGACATCAAAGTCAGCATGCAGCTGTCTGTAAACCATCTTTAGCCCAAGAAACGGAGGGACGCCGGCACAGATTTTATCCAGCCTGCCTCTTTAGCTTCAAAAACCACACACAGACAAAGCATTAATGGGAAGATTCTTTTACAAAAATGGACCTTTGATGTTTAAAAATAATTTGTTTTGTTTTGGCTTTTTTCCTCAGGACTGAAAAGGGACAAAAAGCAGATGCCATGTGGCTAGCCCTGCTCTGCTGCTGCTGCTGAGAGCAAGGAGAGCGGAGGACGGCAGGAGTGGAGGAGGGAACAAAATGTAATCAATCAGCAGCAAAAGCACCAGAGATCAAAGGGCTTGAAAGCAGCAGTCAAAATCACATGCTGTTTAACACAAGGGCAGAACCCCCCCAACAGAATCTGCAGCTGCTTCCAAAGCTGCTCTCAAACTGGGAGGGAGGCTGGCTCCAGAAGTGCCGCCGAGTGGTTTGAACTGGACTGCGACTCGGAGAAAGATGCCGGATGGTGAGAGTCCTCAGGTCACCGCTGCTCAGCTCTGTGCCCAGCAGCAAAACTTCACATTAAGCTGTAGCCAGTAAATGATAAAATGAGTTCTGTCACTCCAGCCAGCATATGCAAAAGTGCGGACAACAGGACCGGTGAAGAAAACCGCCGCAAACCCTCGCACGTCTTCCTTCCTTCCTTTTCAGACACAGCTGAAACTCCTCCTTTCCAAACCCCTCGCAGGTGAGAGTGTGACTGAAGCAAGCAACACATGGGACTGGACAAATCGCCCAGCCTACTGTTCAGTTCTCCGTGCTCAGGGTCTGTTCCAAAAGGTTAAGTAACACTGATTAGATGGACCCAAACATGTTTCTAATATACTGAAATATTCACCACTGGGTTGGCAAGGCCTCTTTCTGCTATGTTTCTAACTGCTCCACAGTCCTTCCAGGGCCTGGCTTCTGCTCCTAAACAATTCAGAAACTCATCAAGAACGGACTGCAACCACAAAGAAGTCAACCAAGGTAGAATCTCTACATCACCCGTGAGAGCATACACATACATAGTCTTGCTAAGTTCCTCCTGGATGGAGCACCCTTGGAACCTCATCATGCACCCTTTCTTTCTGCTTATGGCTTTCCATTGTTTAATCCTGTGGCTGGATTAGAACCAGAGATAAGCACAAAACTCTAACTCTAGGAGGTACTAAAGAGTGGGAAACAATGAAGGGGATCTCTGAACACTAAAGCCAGCCCTAGTCATGATGCGTGCAGTGAAAGGGAGAGGGAAAGAGCCGGTCACAGAGCATCCAAGATGTGAAAAGCCCAATGCACGATAATATGGAGTAAGTTATGAATTTAGTGCCTCTTGTACTTCATTTTACGCTACTTGCGTATCCAACCTTGCTGAAGGCATTCAATTCCATACAGCTGCCCTACAGAAAGCATATTTAACATTATTCAGAGGCCATCCTGTGATGGCATCACAGCACTCTTGAGCCATCAGTTCTGGTATCGCCACATGGAGAGCTCCTATGCTACAGTTTTACTTCAGAGACACCAACAATCATGACAGATGTGCAATTTGTCTTTCTGGGAAAAGGGTTAGAGAGAGGCAGACTTTATTTAAGAAGCAAGATATTTTAGAGCAAGACAGAGAAGATTTTTATATGCAAGCAGAAACAGAGAAGGAAAAGGATGAAAGGTTTCTGTTTCATCTGCAATACTAAGAAAATTAAGACTCAGAAGGGATGGGACTAGAATAAAAGGAAGAGAAAAGGTCCAGACCTGTCTTTTTTTTTTTTAAATATCAAACTCTTGGCAAGTAAGATGCAACTGTAGCTGAAAATTTGCTTTTCTAGATAAGAGCCCCTTACGTTCTACCACACGTGTCACTGAAAGAGTAAAACTGTAAGTCAGAATGACCACAGGCAGAAGAAACTCTGAGGAAGCAGATGTTAACAACTACCAGCATGGGATACTGCACTTACAGTAGCTTTACTATGGAGTTCCACATTCCACAGAAAGGCTCAGACAAGAAATCTGAGCACACCTTGCAACCTAAGAGTTAGAAACTCTGACCATCTTCTCAGATCTTGGAAGTCATGGGATGAAGTTGCAACAAACCTATTAAGACCGCTTCTGCTCCTAGGACAATCCTATGACAAGCTAGAAAATTTATCCCTTTCCATATGTAAAACTCTACCAAGCTTACACCTTCTGCATGATCTGGGAGATAAGTCAGTCACAACAGGCAGTAAGCACCTCCAGAGTATTGTAAAACACAAGTCTGACCAAACTCTGCTCATCTTTAGCAAAACTACACAGCAGATAGCAATTTTTAAGAGAAGGACAAGTACCCAGGGCTCAGGTAACAAAGTGGGCATTTGTAAATCAAATTTGCATGAAATCTGAGGCACAGAGATTGAGGCTCTTCTGGACTGTGATTTTAATGTGTTGCCTCCATTAGAACCATTCATCAAGGACATGTCACGGTTCAAAACTTTGCTTGCCTCTGGACAGTAAATTCTTAAATTCCCACCCTTCATATTTCCTATAGTAAAGTGTTCAAAACGCAATACTTCCTTACTGAACTCTTGGCAGAACTGTGTGTCACCAAGGCACCTAACCCTGTATTATGGGGAAAAAGTCTTAAATACGGAAACATCTTTTTCCTTGTAGGAGCTCAGCCTCGGGCAAGGCAGGATAAAAATAGCCCTCATTGCAAACAAATTTTCCCTTACCTGTTCTTGGTCCTTTTGCAGTTCTTGGCTGTTCTTAGACTTCTTTGGCTTAGAAGGGCCTCCAGGGCTGGAAAAAGTTGTTGGCAGCTTTGAAGACGGCATATCTAACCCAAGAGATGGTGCAGCTACAGAAGAGTCCCCCAGACGCTGTCCATCTCCAAAAAAAGGGACAAACGGGGTAGACTCGGGCTCTGAGGAAGGCCGCATCTCCTCCAAGCTGGCATGAGATTCTCTAATCGAGTCTTGCTTGTCTGTGCAGCTGTTTAAAGACATGGCCACCTCCCTGTGGTCCAAGTCCTCTGGGAATGTGTTTGCTTGAGGTAGGAGCACATCCACTTCTCCTTCAATAGAGCCTGGCCTCGCTGTCAGCTCATTACACCGCACCGTGGCACCCACAGCTTCCTCCTGACCAGATGAACTGCATTTCTTCATGACAACTCTTAAAGAAGACACCAAAAGGAATAAAACCAAAATAGTTTATCCTAACAGTACTGCCCTCCCCATTCTCAACATGACCATGACACAAAGCCAACAGCTAGGCTCAAATATACCCCTAATTTAATGATCTGCTTCTTCCAGACACTCACAAAGAACAAGCTCCACTTGCTCTGAAGTCAGGGGTGGGGGGTGAGGGGTTTGTGCAAAAAAACCCCAGAACTACCCACTCCACATGAAGAAAACTGCCTTCCAGGAAAAAACAGCAGTCAGTTGTAAAACACAGCTTCTAATCACTCCTGCCTTCTGTATATACTGCAAAGAACTGGCTAGAAGATCACAGAAAGGCTGTTCTTGTCCCCCACCTCACCCTCCCAAACAGTCAGCAGGAGGCACTGCAGGGATTGGGAGTTCAATGTCTGAAATCCAAAGCGGGGAAGAATGAAGTGGTAGGTGACCGTCGTCTCAGAGAGACGTTTATTTAACTTTGAATTGTCTGTTTCACTCACAGGAAAAAAAAAAGGAAAACAAATAAAAAAAAAGAAAGAAGTAAACAAACCCCTTTAATCTGCACATGACTGGTCAGTGCCAGCATCTGCAGCTGTGGGAAGCACATCTGGGCAGCAGTTTCAGATAAACAGGCAAATGCAATAATTACTGAGTGCCGCGATGTTTGTCTTTTTGAACTTTTTTTTGTGGGTTTTTTTTTCTTTTTTATTTGAAACAAAAAAAAAAATTCACCACCAGAGTGGAAAGGAAAAATAAAGAATCCAAAGCTTGCTCCTCCCAACCTGATGATGGCACTGCCTCCAGTCAGGCCAAGTGACTTCAGTGTTGTCTTCTCTAAGGCATCTTTTCCTGATATCTGCAACAAAAACGGAGGAAAGTAACTATGGCAACTGCCTACCTGGGAGACCATTTAAAGAGCTCTTTCTAGAAAGAAGCCTGTATCAAAACAACCAACCACACAGCTCCAGAAACATCTCAAAACACACTCTTTCTGCAGTTGGAAATGAGACCTGAATCCATTGGTATTCACCTGTATTGCTTTACCAAATTTACTGCTTACTGAATGATCTCAAGGGAAGATAACCTACGTATATTTCCGTCCCATACATCCATCCCAATTGGATCCAAACTCAGAAAAGCATTATTTTTATGTCAGATTATATCACAGGCAACATCTCAGCGCTGAAAGACAGATGATTTCATTACATACACCTCCCATCTGCTTGTAATGACCCGTTCCAGAATAAAGATGATCTGTGTCCACAGAGGTCAGTGGGAAGTGAAGGGGACAGCTAGGGAGAGTAAATTCCATAATATGCACATACAAAATATTAAACAAAACATTAATAGCAAAAGATCAAAACACAGAGAAAAGCAAATATTTATTAAAACGAAACCACTGTTTTGACTCGAGTTTTAAAAGAAGCTGGAAAGAAAAACACAAACAGGTCATTGAGCTCATTTTATGGGCTCAGAGGTCTAAACGGCCCAGGGTTACGTTCCAAGAGAGCTTTTTTCCATACAGACACGTCATGCTTTGAAAAGACCAACATTTTTCTACTTCCCCTCTCAAGAAAGTTCAAAAGAAACACTTTCCAGGTTGGAAAGCAGAGCTGAGTTTTTCTTATTTTTTAGGGACAGAAGGACAAGAGACAGTTAAGAAGACTTTGCTGACCTACCTCATCTCGCATGTAAATACAGACTGGAGAGAATTCACCATGCTGTTCCATAAACTCCCTGCAATAAAAAGCAAAATACTGCAGCATCAGTAGAGCAGTCTACCCACTCCAAAACCAATGTAGAGCTATAGTAAGAAGTGAAATTAGCTGGCAACACTCTCCTCCATGTTCCTCCAGCAACAACCATTACACAGTTCACAGTGTCAGTATTAGACATTAGGTAAAGAATTTGCTGCAATGTATTCACTGTTCCTTAAACACAGCTCTGAGAGTTTAAAAATAAAGAAGACATAATTATAGTTAATTCTGAAATTAGTCAATCTTACTACATAAATTTGAGTACATCGTTCTTCATGTGCTTCAGTACCCGATCTGGAACATGACTTAATAACACATGCTCTTTTTAATCCCTTATCTAAGTTAAACAGTTTATTACAATTTAGACTGTACTTTCCTTGGGGACAGGTCAGTTTCATTCCATGTATGCATAGCAACAAACCGAATGAAATACTGCTCTAAAGCAAATAATCTGAGGACAAAGAATTTGCCTGTCTTAGTATCAGACAGATTAAAAAAGAAATGAGGAAAAAAAAAAGGAACAGCAGAAGCTTTCACATTTTGGAGACCAGGGACAAAACAAAGCCAAAGGAAAGGCTGCTGCAGTAGACAAAGTGAAGATCAAGCCACATTTAAGCATTTCAGTGATGCAGGACACATATTAGCAATGATGCGAACTGCTGACAGGCTATCTGCAGAGGAAGACATAAGTGACAGACTCTTAGCACAGAGAAGGGGAAAAAAAACAGTAAGACGCTACTCTTGACAAGATGCCACTCTTCCCATTTTGCTCTAGATAAGCAATTCTGAGGCATTCAAGCAGAAGAGAAACTTTATTACGTATTCACTTGATCAAACACAGAAGATGGACAAGGAAAAGACAATCACCACCTGTCACAGAAAGTCTGTTCTCATCCATCCAAGACCATACAATTTCAAAAGACAGCACATGTGCAAAACCCTACAACAGGGTGCTCTTAATGAAAAAACAAACAAACAATCAAGCAAACAAGGACTAACACTTTTAGTAAGGAAACCTCAGATGTCTTTAGAAAAATAAAAAGCCTTAAAGAATCAACCACTACATTTCAGTGAAGCACTGAAATCAGTGAGAGAATTAGATTCAACAGCAGAAGAAACTCTCTTTCATGCTGGTCTCCCCTTCAGCAGCCAAAGTGAAACTCAAACTGAAATCAGCTGAGAATGTGATAAAACATTAAATTAAGGAGAAGAATGGTTTCCTTCTCCTTCCCAAGCACATCAATGGCAAAAGGTGACCAGGAGAACACTGTCCACGCTTAGACAGTGCTGGCTTGGAAGGATACTTGGCTGAATTCTCACAATTTCACTTTTTTTCAAAAGTTTTAGATTCAAAAGGTTCAGCCTAACTTAGCAGGGGAAACTACAAAACAAAAGGTGAGACAGTTGCCCCAGGATATTCCCCATCGACACAATGAGAACTGACAAGATTTATCCTTCTCCGTAACACTCCAGTAGCTCTTGTTAGCACATTCTGTCTTGAGCTGTCTCATTTCAGTTGCACCAGGGCATCCCTTGGTAAGGAGCTGGGATGTACCATCTGCACTGCAACAGCTGTTTTATTGTCAAAAGCAAAACAACCGAAATTCTTCCTCATAGTAAACTCCCTTGATCTTAGTGCTCTCTGGAGTCCAGTCTTGGGAGGGGGGAATGGCTTTCCCCTATGCCTCACCCCACCAGGAAACAATCACCCACCATCTGGGGTGACTTGAAAAGAAACCACCTCTCCACAAATCAGCTAATGAAATCCACCTGACAGCCCAGTAAGGCAACACACCCTTGCTCATCTCCTGAGGCCCCTGACAAAAGAGGCTGAAGCGAGTCCCTGAAGTCAACTTGTGATTCTGCGCCCTATTACGCCGGTGTTGACTACTGAACTCATGAGGGGCTTTGCAAATGACTGACTTACAGGGTTATGTGAATGCTCACACTTAACTGCCCCTTCAGTCACCGGATTCTAGTCTCTGCAGTGAACTTCACAGGAAAAGACAAAACCTGCAGGACCCTGGCAGCCTGAAAAAAGAATCCAGTATTTTTCACTGGAAATTAGAAGTTATGGAAAGATATTTCTACTTCAATCATTTCTCCACATCGTTTGTAATTCTGCAGTAGCAGTCACAGCCACACATTCTCCTAAATATTCATCAACTTGTTGTCCAAGTGACACAAAATTTAAGCAGGAACTCAGACTGCTTATATCTAGTGCATCACTTACACCTATCACTTGTACCTTCAGGGACTCATTCTCTATCTTGTGCTTTTAATTTGTGAGCATCGTACTTGGGGAATGGAACACAGAATGACTATAAGAAAAGGATGTCAGTGATCAAGGCTGGGTTCATTCTGACTTTTCCTGGAAAGGAGTTTAATGAATGGAGTTCCACTACTTAAAACATTCTGCCTTCGGCATCGTGTAATTTAAACATACATATTTTGGGATGCAATATTACCATACACAAAGTTATCTGCAGTGTTTACGTAGGAAAAGGATCCCTCAAATAAGGGTCAAAATCCATTCAGTCAACCAAGCGTCTAACTCTGAAGTGACTACATAGCACGTCTGTGCTGTGGCCACACTGACTACCGCTGTTAGAAAGGCCTCTACTTCACAGCTGGTAAGTCCACAAATAGGCATGCAATAAACTCAGCCATTATGGAAAGACCACTTTAAGACAGGGATAACGTTTTCTGTTCAGGTAAGAAGGAGAGAACCCTTAGCATTTTAGCAATCTCCCTGCACAGCAGAAGACAAGAGTCTGCATACCTAAATGCATCTTACTACTTTCAGTGCAGCGGTTCCAATAATCTTAAGTACCATCATCATGTTCAAAGTTACTTAACAACAATAGCTTTGCCAATATTATCTTATGTAGCCTTTCTATTACGTCCAAAATACGTGACAGATGAGCAGCTTAGAAGAATATATATACAATCAATGTCTTACGTAATATTTTAACATAAATCTATTTAGCCCAGCACAAAGTCGCAAAACAAGCTGAATGGGGAAGGAGTCAACCAGCCTACAGAGTAGAAAATGAAGGGAAATAGCCATTAAGTTCTGGGAAAATTCAGCAAGGACGTTTACATTTAGACTCAAAACTCAGGTTCAATGAAGTGTAAGTGAAATAGCTGGAACCAAAAGTCAGTCAGGATTGAGAGCGCCACCGGGAAAATTCTGATACTCAATCCTTGAGCAATCCTCAAGAGCAAGAGCATGTCAAAGACTTCCAGCTTGGAGGATGTGGGGGGAGCAAACCTGTTAAGCACAGACCAGAATTGAGACTTCTTTTTGGTTTAATTATAGCAGTCTATCTCCTGTCTTGATCTAAAGATTAAAACTTAAGCCTTTCTAAATAAAGCATGCAACAGGATGGTGATGTGGAACAAGGTGAGTCACAATGAAACTGAGAAGTCCACTCGATAGAGTTAGCAGATCCAAACAGCGCAACCTGTAAAACCAGTCCTGAGGGTCAGGTCTGGTTTAGGGAAGTCAGGGGCTGAGAACTACTTCCAGACCTGCTGCAACAGATCACAAGGGGTTTATAGTCCTGAGGTACCACTCTTTCAGAACACTTCTCCCAGCCACCACACCAAATCCCGTTGTGCAGAAAGCGACAGACGCACCCAGAGCATCCAATCCATTACATTCAAGCTTCAGATTATGAAACGCAGTTAACTTTCTAACTCAAGATGAACAACCAAAACAACGCTAGAATAGGTCTGCCACCATTTGCAGTTCTGCAATTAGTTATTCTCCGTCCAGGACAGAACACCATATACGATGCTCTGCAGGAATCAAGAGATTAAGTTCCTAATACAGAATGAGCACAATCTTGTGATTCAAGACCCAGGCTCCAACCTCCCTCACTCCTTTCACAGCAGTAACCAATTAGGTTCCAAAGGCTGACACTTGATGAGGAAAGGCAGGAAAAATCTTGTCTCTTGACTGGAAGACTGGAACAAAATAGCACCTAAGAGACTACTTTTAGCACACCAGAGCAGGCTATGTGTGCTCAGACTTTTCCAGACAATCCAGGAGAGCTAGTCATCCCTACCTTATTTTCAATGGATTCTACTTCCAATCAGGATCAGCTGTATCCCTACATGAATCCTCGATAAAAGTGCACAAAAGATAAAGGACCGCTGAGACACGGAGGAAACAGTACAGAATCACAGAAAAGGCAGACAAAACAGCCATGAGGAATCAAAGCTTGAACCTCAAGTTGCCTGTCTATCAGGAAAGGTGGATGATCGCCATTTAGGAGGAGAGAAGCCAAGGCACCATGGAACACACATCCTCACCACACAGATCCATAAGAGAATAAACCAATTTGACTTACACAAGTTTTGTTCACCTTTCCAAAACTGCCTTCCACTTCAACCCAAGCAACTCTTTGGATTGAAGAGCCTTCTAAAAATATATGGAAAATATCTGAACTTAATGAGTGATACCACAAAAGCAGCAAAGAGTCATAGTCACTGTCAAAACTGTCTTCAGTTGTCCAGACTGCAATCACTTCTATGTAAAACAGCCTACAAAGCTGCTGAAGCTGCCAGACAGACGGAAAAGCAACAGTTCTCCCAGGCCTAATGCTAAAAGGGTATACAAAGCTTGTGCCCTCAACCAGTCTCTGCAGAACAGACTCCAAGGAAAGATTCCCCCAGAGACTTATTTTTGTATAACTCTTGGAAGCCAGCAGGCTCCTCCTCCAGCTGCTGTTAATCCATTACATGCATTCACTGAGGCAAGCACACACATCAAACACACTGTCATTTCTTTGATGTGCTGTTCTTCAGAAGGGGAACGGCAAGCAGATTAGATTCCTTCATGTAGTGATCTGACAGGGCCTGTAAACATCTTGTGCAAGGACTGCCGCACGCTGAGAGGAGAAGCAGCCTTACAATAGCTTCCAGACCTTCTTCAGACCCAATTAGCCAAGATGGACGCTGGAAACCCGGGGGAAATTCCAGTGGATTTAGAATACTTCCCCTCACGCACTTAGAGCAGCTGAGCATTCCAGGAAAACATCTCCAGTTGGAAAGCCAAAGGAAGGATTCAGCAAAAGTCAACAACTAGCTGACTAGTTCGTCAACTGAGTCAATACCCAATGAAAAGCCGCACAGCCCGTGAACTCTATATGGATGGCTATAGATCCAGCTTGTTTTGTGATTTAAGTCACACACAGCATCTTTACTGCTTGTTGAACTTCATCAAAACTTTGCAAAGTCCATCCAAACATCTGAGCACAGCTTCCAGAAGGCAGAAGAGAACAGCTGTGTCTTATGAACTGAAGTTAACAATGCTTAGCACACTGTAGCAGTTAGAATCTCAAAAAGAGCAGCATGTACGTTTACTATTAGTACTTCAATAACCTGTAACAAATAAAACTATTCCAAAGGAGCGAAACTATACAAAAAGCTCAAAATTTAAACCAAAGAAGTAACCAACTAATGTGCAAGAAAGTGACACAAAGGCTATTTGACACTGTCCATAACTACCACCCCCACCAGTCTATCAGTTCCCAAACCACAACAGGCACTCTTCTCCTCCCAGAGGGCACAAAGTATGTAGTAAGGTACAAAAGGAGCCTTAAAACACCCAGGAAAATGATACCTGGCTTTTCTTGCCTACCTGTTTCCTCGATCAAAAGAAAATAATTATTTTCTCTCTAGCATTTACATGGAGACTGTCCCTTTTGACTTAAGGGTAAGTGCCACAGCACACACCTGGTCCCTGAACATTAAAGACAAAAAGAGAACGATAAGTAAGACTCATTTACATTACTTTAGAGTCACTAGACTACCTCAAGCATTTTCTCAATCTATGGTTTGATGATACAAGAAGTTGAGTAGAAAAACTAACATACACCATTCCTACCCATCTGCTGCATCCTCCTTTTGGATCTTTGTTTCCAGACACGCTACACTTTTTGTCATAACTGCCTATGAGAGACAACCCTTAACTGGCTTAGGAAACTCATCTAACTGAAAGATAACGTAGGGAAAATACTATTTTTCAGCTGAATCAGCTACTTAAGCTAATTCTCTATAAAGCTGCACAAACAGTATGAGGGGAGTTAGGTAGGAGGGCAGGAAGCAAGCAGTAACTGTTCAATCCCCTACTGCTACGCAGAAGATGCCCCTGATCCAAACTCCCTCCCTTGGGCCAGCACTAGTCACTCCTTTGATCTTGTTAGGGGCCGGTCAGAGAGCTAAGCTAGCAGAAAATTAACTGCACATCATTGGGAGGCTGGAAGAATTAGTTCCTTACCCTGGAAACAGCTCCAGAGCAACTCCAGTCACACAATTCAACTGTGCAACACTGACTTAATGAGGTAACATCAGCCAGTTCAACCCCAGAACCATGCTTCCCAGGTTATTTCAATTGTAGTGTAGAACACACAACTTTAAACTTCAGTTAAAGTAATTTATGCTACTACATGTGAGTCTAGTACTAACACACACCTGTAACCAGTCAATTACTACGGCTCAACAATCCAGCATTTTGCATCCTGTAACTGTACCCTAAAAGGTTGATCTTATCTGAATGCTACTGCACCATCACCCTTACTACTGTCTCTTTAGATGAGTATTTAATTGGTTTGAGAAGTTAACAAAAAGAGGTCCAAGTTGCACAATACCATAGCAAAGCATCTGTACAGATGAGCAAGGTGAGCAGATAAGGAATGTAAGAGAAAAAAAAAAAAAAAAAGCCAAACCAAACTATCGAGAGAAAGGTAAAGCCAACTACAACAGAAAAAAAAATGAAATTTGGAAATTCTCTTCAGAATAGAACGGCTGTCACAGCTTCAAGGCTTCATCTTCCAAGCCATGACAAAATTAAAAGAACTGTCTTTAGAGAAAAGTTTATTAGCTTGACATTTCAAAACAATACAGTATTTTTAAGTCAAAACTAAAGACAAAAGAAAGCACTGAATGTAGACTGGACTCTAATAAGATTTCTAACCCATGTATATATTCAATAGACGGACGACCAGAAATTCTTCCATTTAAACAGGATCTAAATAGTCTTTTGAAGATTCCACATTAGCCTGCTGAGAGCTCCAGATTTCCTTGAAGAACTTGCACAACAGCAAGCCTCAAAAGCAATAGCAACTTGTTTAAGAAAAAAAACCCTCCACCACGTGGAAGCGCAGCACAGAAATACTGGTGATCAAGATAATCTAGGCCACCATCTCAACTCTGGCAGTAACTTGAGTTCAAACGGGTTTGTGTAAAAGACAGGTGTGGCAATATATCCAGTTACAGTTTCTTCCGAGTCTTAGCAGTTTGTTACTAGTTTATGCCTTGAACCAGAAGTGCTACTTCAGCATTAAAAAAACATACTGAAACTATGGAGTATCAAATCTGAAAAAACAATGAAAATGCAAATGCCTGTGCTGTAAAGGAAAAACCACCATTAAATAAATGCAAATTCTACAAATCTGCAGAATTTAGCAGGAACACCGTAACAACAACTAACTAGTGTCATGCAGAGATACATCCAAACAAGTATTTTCTCACTGCATTGCTCACCCAATCTTTGCAAAATGGCTGAGAAGTTCCCACAAAGTCTGGTGACAGAGAAAGGTGTCTTGTAAACGGGAGCCATCATCTAATTGTAATGCGATCCGAACCTATAGGAAAAATACACTGAATTAATCTAAAAATTGAATGAAAACATTTTTCCCTTCACAACAATTTTTTTCAATATTTCAGTGATGTCTAGAACCCGCTATCCAAAAAACATTACTTCCTTCTAAACACTTCCGGCAAAGGATTACATTACTTTAAAGCGCAGTGGAGTAGGCAAATGATTATTTTAGAAGTTAATATTTAGAGTAGTTCCTTTCTGCTATGAATATGAGTATTATATATGAGGATCTTATGAGAGACAGTGTCAGAGGCCTTACTGAAGTCCAGGTAGACAATATCCACTGCTCTCCTCTCACGTACCAGGCCAGTCATTTTATCGTAGAAGATAGTCAAGTTTGTCAAGTCTGACTTCCCCTTGTTGAATCCATGCCATCTACTCCTGATGATTTTCCTGTCATTCATGTGCCTGGAAATGGTTTCCAGGATTAGCTGCTCCACTGCCTTCCCAGGGATCAAGGTGAGGCTGACCCACCTGTAGTTCCCTGTGTCCTCCTTCTTGCAGACAGGAGAGACATTTCCTTTTCTCCAGTCTTCAGGTACTTCTCCCAATAGCCATGATCAACCAAAGACTACCAAGAATGGCCCTGCAGTGACATCTGCCAGCTCCTTCATCACTCATGGGTGCATCCCATCAGGGTCCATAGACTTACATATGTTCAGTTTACTCGAGTATTCCCTGACCTGATCCTCTTCCACCAAGGGTACATCTTCCTTGCTCCAGCCTTTCCCCCTGATCTCTGGGACTTGGGACTCCTGAAGGCTGGTTTTGCTAGGAAAGACTGCGGCAAAGAAAGCATTCAGCATTTTCCATGTCCTGTGTAACCAAGTCCCCTACCTTGTTGAGCAATAGGCCCCCATGTTGCCTAGCCTTCCTTTTGTCACCTATGTACTCAAAGAAGCCCTTCTTGTTGTCTTTGACATCCCCAGCCAGAATCAATTCCAGTTGGGCTTAAGCTTTCCTAACTTCATCCCTGGCTGCTCGGACAAGGTCTCTGTTCTTCCCAGGGTACCCACCCTTGCTTTCACTCTCTGTATGCTTCCTTTTTGTGTTTGAATTTGGCCAGGAGCTCCTTGTTCATCCATGCAGGCATCCTGGTATTTTTGCCTGACTTCCTATTCGTTGGAATGGACCACTCTTGAGCATGGAGGAGGCAATCCTTCAATATTAACCAACTTTCTTGGGCCCGTCTTCCCTGCCATATCCTGAACGAAAAGATATTCAGACAAAGGCTGACGAAAGCATCCCAAATAACGTGTCATCACGAGCAACTGAGATGTTCTGTTTTACACTATCTGAAACTTTACAACAAGGGTCTTCACAGCTATATAAAATGAATTCCAATAACCCAGATACGGTTGATGCAGCTGCATAAACTAAAACACCAATCCAGAGCTCTCTCGACTTAAGCATCGATTTGCAGAACAACTTCCCTGAGGTAGAACAAACAGTATACTTGCACATCCACAGACAAACAATGAATACGGTGCAAATCTATCCTTGAGTTACTGAAGACCTAACCAACTATTATCAGTCCAAAGGGACTACACCTGTAACTTGCAACTCACTAATGCTTCCTAACCACAACATTTTGACATACAATTTAAATTAACCAAAAGTCTCAAGTTATCAAGTTCTTAAACACCTGCAGAAAAAGGCAAAGGAGAGGTAGCTGTCTATTCTAACAGGACTTTTCCAACATGGAATGTGAACATTGAGGTTCATTAGCAGGTGCTCATGCAGATCCTACATATTCTCCAGAGAACTGCTAACAAAAAAAACCAAACAAACAAACAAAAAAATCCAAGGCATTTCTAAAATGAATACACTGAGGACAGTCCTGAAGAACTTTAGACTCAACTTCGGGGGTTAGGCTAGATGACCTTTAAATGCCCCTTCCAACCCAAACTATTCTATGATTCTGTAAACTCCTGATGGTCCCAAGGGAAAAATCCAGCAGCTGACAAAGAGATGGAGAATGGCAGAGCACTTCACGTGTTATCTTTACCTTTTAGAGAATATTCAGCTTGCTTTTTCAAAATGCGTAACCCTAAGTTTTCCCAATTAGCTCACCCATCTAAAGAAAAGTGGGAAAAAAAAAACCACCAAAAACCAAGTCCGTAGTGCCTCTAGTCAACTATGGTTTTCTGAAATCCACAGAAATTGGCCTTGTTCAAAAGTCTGAGACGAACACAAGCCTAGGACATCAAAAGAAGCTTTCTTTCATTCTGTTTTGATGTGTCCCTACCAACAATGTCAGTGCATCCCTTCTCCCTCTCTGAGACCGTGTGTCTGTGCATGTGTGCGAGCATGACGGGGGGGGAGAGAGATGGGAAAAAATAGACACCACACGCTCCGGCAATCTACTGTGATTTCCTTGGAGGAATATGTTTGTCATCTGCCTCGGCTCCTACCAGTCCTTGCAGGACTGCAAATTGTGATCTGCTGGAGACAGGAATTTTTCTACATAAAGGAAACAGTGGCATCATCAACAACTAGCCAACAGAACTAAGTCGTTTCATCCCACCACTAACACAATCTCCTGGTTTCTCCTATGCTGGAGACAAGCCTTAGATTATTCTCAGCTACAGCAGAGTGATGACAGCTGACATCACCATTCTATAAGAATCCAGCCCAGAAATTCAGACTACCAGTTGCATCAGTTTTTGGGCAACAGTTCAAAGCTAAGCATGTCACGAAAGTCATATTCAGTCAATAAAAAAAAATCTTTTTAAAAATTCCAGGCTCTATATAGAATAATAGAGAGACCAGTGCCAATTATCTTCAAAGTTTACAAACATATAAACAAAAGGCTAACAACTTTAACACTAGAACCGTACTGATGGTACCCCTAGATCAGCTGTCATCACAAGGGGAATTTGTTCAATTTTTCTCTAAAGAACCGTCTTACAGGAATCAATGGCTTTTACCTGCAAAGGCAAATCCAAAAGCAGATTTGCTGAACAAACTCATGATGTATCAAAACCTGTATTCTCTCTCTAGGGGTAACTGCTGCCAACGCACTACAGCAACGCACACCTATTTCCATGCGCATTATCTCAGTGAAAGAGACAGTAACAAAAGGCACAGAAGCAAATTCATCCCAGCATTACTGCCGTCGGCCTGCACAACTGAGTCCACATCTCAACTGCCACTATATTAGGGCATAATGCTCGTGTCAGTTCTGGTCACAGAGTTACCCAGCTGTTTTAAACTTCCTACAGTATTTGACACGAGTTCCCTGTGGCGGGGAATTCTTTTGGTCAATTGTATTTTGTACAAAGTATTTTCTCATACTGCCTGTAAAATTCTTCCAAATGAAATCTCTGTTCTTAGTTTATGGGACAGCAACTCTGTTTAGACTGAACCCTTCACAAGCATATTTGCTCTATCTTCTCAACTCCATAAAACAGCAATGAGCACTCCAAGGGAAGCCTCACTTCTGTAGATTCTTCTGTTGAAATACAACTAAACCGTAACAACTTGAACTTTCATTAGCTCTTCTCTTTTGTGATCTGAAGTAGTGATTCCGTGTTATAACCCCTCTCCTACAGTACACAGTCCTTCTCACCCCTTCTGATACGCTGCATATATCTCCTTGGGAAAAAAAAAATAAAAATCACTGTTTTCCTTTGGTACAATACCTCCCAAACTGGATGCAAATGTCAGATAAAGTCATCACTGTACCATTTTAATAGAAACACTTTCCGCTAGAAAATGAACTCCATGCCATCACTTTTTTTAACTGAAAATTTTAAGCAGATGCTACCAGCTTGTGGTATTTTTTTTAACTATATACGTCATTTGGAGCACAAACTTCTTTCTACCACAAGTCAGAAAGAAAACATTCATGCCAAAACAAAGGAGGAAAACGTGGACATCAGTGACCCCCAAAACTACATTGCACACCCACAGTGAACTAGAGCAGAAATTCCAAAACCTTCTCACACTACAAAGTTCACTTTTCAATGTATGTACCAATTTATCTTTGTGACAGCTAAGGCAACTGCCTATAACAAAATGCCACTAACGCAATTTGGCAGACACACATGGAGAGATTAGCACTAATAGACCTGAAACTTTCACAAAAATTGAGAAACTCCGTATGAGGAAGTCAGTAAAAGGAGAGATAACTGTTTGTGATAGACAAATTTTCATTCCCAGGCTACTTAAATAAGATCACACATCATTTTTAGCACATAGAATGTTTACACTCATTAACACTTATGCATTGTTTTAAAAATGATGCCTCCAGCTGTTATAATGACATGCATACAAGATTCTTAAATCTCCTAAATGTGACAAAAATTCAAACAGAACACTGAATCCGTAAGTCCTTTGCAAATTATACTAAATAGGGACATTCGGCACCTGCTAAACACATGACACGTCACAAAAAATTCTAAAGCTGTGTGAACACACTGTGAACAGCAATGCTGGGAAAGAAGCAAAAGAGAATCCTGTAAGAATTTGAGATTTTTTTTTTAAGAATTTTGAGATTTGAGATTCTATGATTTTAGTCAAAATCCAGAGGCAGACAACAGCAACTGAAATAGAAATTAGGAAAAGGAACTGAGTTAGTAGCTTGACTACTGAGCAACGTCATCAGTGATGTTTAACTTCTTATACGTTCATGACTACTAGTTTTTCAGCTCCCCAAAAGATCTCCCTGTCCTCCAGCACACAGCTGGAACTCCACCATCATAGAGACTGCATGCGAAGACTTCCAGCTGTTGAATTACCATTTTCCACCACACCTCAGCTGGTCTCTGGGTGGTCTTCCACTCAAGCATTGGCCGAGCCTGACCATACTCTTGCTCATTAGATTTGACGAGATCACATCCAGCATAACTGATAACTGAACAAATCGGGTGACGTTGTGCAATGAACGTACCGTGTTTGCAGTTCCCACTCTGTTAGAGACTGGCACCATCTCCAGCTTGGCATTGTTGGGCAGTCTGGCAAACCTCCACTGTAAAGAGAGATCCAGCACGCTCCTCTGAAACCTAAAGAAGAACACAGCCCATGAAGACACCAGGAACCATCCTATGCCACCTTCAGATCCCTTCAGGGACTGGCAACAACGCAAAGTCCAGGTATTGAGCAAGAGAATTCCCCACGGACTGACTAGACGCCATAGAGCACAATTCAACAATGCACAGCTGGTGATTCAGAGAACAGTCATCAACAAAAAATATTCTGCATACCAAAGAAGTTGCTGTTTGTAAAGGTCACAGATAAAACACTCAAATATATGTTCCTCCTCAGGTTTTAAGTGATAAACAGCAGCTGAATACAAATTCAAGCCTGATGTTCTCCATTAAATAAAATGGTACTGGTTTTTACTGCTGCTCAGACAAATAACCTCTTGATTATGACACCGTTGGAGTCACACCACCGGGTCAGAGAGGAGAAGAGTCCTACCAGCCTGTGAGCTAGCAGAAGTGCGCGTGTGGGGAGGGACACCTTGGTGGAGGTTACACAGGACCTCGGTCATCTGTCCCCAAAGCGAAGGGAACTTGGCACGGGGAAACGCGAGAGATTCACGTGAGCAAAACCACTTTGCTGGCGCAGTCCGGACGGCGGATCCCCCTCTCCCAGGGATGGCCGCGAACGATTCCCTCCTGCGTTACCGGCTGCGAGAGCGGGGCCTGGCCCCGGCCAACAGCTCCGGGACCCCCATCCCCTCCGGCGCCCGCCCACCCCGCGCCCGCCGGCGCTCGCTGGAGAGCAGGCCCGGAGCGGGGGCAGGCCCGGAGCG
>VUYV01000615.1:129653-147550 GCA_008711295.1 Anarhynchus alexandrinus | reverse complement strand
GCCCCGGCCCGGCCCGCACCGTGTCCCGGCGCTGCGGTCGGGCCCGGCGGCCGCTAACGCCGCGCCGCCTCCGGCCTTTTCGCCCGCAGGTACTACCTCAAGGAGTCCAAGGGCAGCCGGCGGTGGCTGCTCTTCCTAGAAGGTGAGCGACGGCGCCCCGCGGGCGGCTCGGCCTGCGCCGGGAGGGGGGCGGACCCCGCGACCCCCGGCCCCTCCGGCCGCCTCCCCCCGCCGCGGCCCCCCCCGCTGAGCCCTCTCTCCCCGCAGGCGGGTGGTACTGCTTCAACAGGGAGAACTGCGACACCCGCTACGACACCATGCGCCGCCTGATGAGCTCCAGCGAGTGGCCTGCCACCCGCGTGGGTGAGTCGCGCCCCGCGGGGACGGCCCCGAGGGAGCGGGGACAGCCGGGGCAGCGCGGCGGCGGCGGCCTCGTGGGTGCGCGGTCGCTGCCATGTGGCGGTTCCCGCCCGGCCGCGGCGTCGCGGCACCGTGGGGCTCTCGGTCCTGCGGGAGGACGCCCGAGGCACGGGCTGCCCCGCACACCGGGGGGGTTTAAAAGCGCCGATGTGCGCAGGCATTGGGACGCGCGGCTGTCACTGGCAGACGGTGCTGCCCTGGGGGACTCTGGCCAAGGTGCCCTCTTCATTTAGAATGCACACGTGTGCTCACAAACCTGCCGGGGTCGTCACAGTTGTGCTTTAGGTTTTTGGTTTTTAGAGAGACTTTCTCTTACTCCTGTGAGAAGAACCGTTCCTGGCCCCCTCGCTCTGTGTGTCGGCACAGATGCGGTCCCTCGTGCGCTGCGCTGGGTGCGCGTGTGTGCCGGTCGCAGGGTTGGCCCCACGTGCGTAGGGAGGGATCAGATCTGGGCTTTTACCTGGAGCTTTGTGCTTCCGCCTTTTCCCCACTTGCAATTGCGTAACGTCACTTAACCAGCTCGGTGATCCTCTGTATGAAGGTGTATGTTTGGTGCATATGTAAAGCGTTTGTAGCATCTCTCAGCATCGCGCATACGGCGCATTAGCACCCCGGATACCCACGCTCTGGAGCACCGCGCTCCTGAGTCAGCGCAGAACTGTTGAGCTGCTCTCTTCATTCTTGCTGCTTATGCTCCGGCTCTCTGAATACCTAAACCTCTGTCATTCACACAGATCTTATAATTGCTGGAATTCACCTAGGATTTGTTTTTTGGAGAAGTGCTTAATTTTAAGTATGTGTCACAGGGTCTTTTCTGTACCGCAAGAGGGTTCTAGGTGGGCGTCATCTCTAGCGTGAATTAAATTCTGAAAGTCACATCTGCCCGAGGGCAAATTTAGAAATGTTCCTTCCACTTCCCTTACCAATGTTTTTCATCATGGATGTTTGTTTTCTGTGTGGTCAGGGATCCTGCATGAGGCTCGTACGGTTTCTCTGAAGTCACAGACTGTCATCTGTACATTCCTTGTTTCTTTGTGCCCATCTGCAGGAACTGGGATCCTGTCATCGCAGCCAGAAGAAAATCCCCACTGGTGGAATGCAAACATGGTGTAAGGAGGGACAAACAAGGGAAATAGGTTTATACTTAAACAGCATCTCCTGCCTTGTAGGCTAGCAAGAATGCTACAAAGACAGACTAAGAATAACACTTGCGAGAGGAAATTGTATGTTTCCTCATTTGTTCTAGTTCAGCTCTAACAAGTAGCGCTGGCACGGTCTGGAGAAACTTAAGTCCAGTCTCCTTGGAGTTTGGGGTGATCTAATGAAGACAAACTGGGGATAGCTTAGAGAGCCCTCTCGAACAGCTGAAGTGGCAAATACTGTTGTGAGTGGTGGGCTGGTAGTGTGTTACACGTTTGCCAGTTTGAGAGGAATGTGAAGCGGCTCTTCTAGCTCAAAGAAGAGAAACAAGAAAGACACCAGTTTATATATGCATCTATATAGGAGGGAAAAGCAGAAGAGAGGGATGTTAATTTGCGTTCTGCAAGCTGGAGACAAAAATGGGAAGGTAACTTCATTCCTGCAAAAACCTCCAGTGGCTGCAGTCGGCATTTACACTGCATTGACAAGGTCTTCTCATTTTTCGTGTGAAAAACTGAAGCACAGAGAATTTCCCTGTGGCAGGACATCCACCGTATCAGTGGGACAGCGAAGAGCCAAATCTTGGCCCATCGTTCTGTCCACTGAGCTCAGTGCTTCAATTAGATTGATAAAAGACATGATATTTATTGATTTAACTCGGTAAAACTCCCAGTGCTCATGAGAAAATTCAATAATTGTCACTTGGTGTGCAAGAAGGTAAGTTGTCTAACTGGACAAGAAACTCTTCCCTTTTCCCCTCCCCAGGGTTTAATTTTTTTCCAGTTACTTGACCCTGTCCTCACCCCTCCTCGCATGTCAAAGGAACATCAGTACTCACACAACTCTCTCTTACAGATTCATCCCTTATTGCTCAAGTGATGTTTGGAGCGGTGCCTCTTCCAAGTCTGAGAAAAGTGAGTGTTGCTGATGGGCTGTTGCTGCCCCAGACATCGCACATTAAAGGATATGGCCAGACTTCTGTGAAATTACGTGAATGAAGAACAGCCTTTTTCTTGCTGAAGGGCAGGAAAGAATATCAAGCTACTTCCAGATAAAACATCCTGATCTCTTTAGCTCGGGCTGTTCCGACATAGTTCAGCGCCACTGCTTGCAGAGCTGTAACACTGATGCAAGGATTAGAGGAACAAAATTCCTTTTAGATGAATCTCCAGGTTCCAGCACACAGCAAATTAAATGGTCTAGCTGAGGAACCGTGGTTTGTGGCGTGCGGCTTTGGCTTTGTTGATCTGAAGGGCAAGTGCAGTGAATTTGGTTTCAGACTTCTATCAGGAGGATATTTGGCCTTTGACAGGAGCTGTCGTGTCTCAGGCTAAAGCCGTCTGCAGGTTTCTTTGGGAAACAAAGAGTAGTTCATCTTAATATGTGTGTTGCCATCGGCTGTTCTGATGATGGCGGAACTCTGGGATTCTGCTTAAAGGAGTCCTCTTCCAGATTAAGCTGGATTTTGTGCAAATGAATTGTTCTACCTGATGTACTTCTCTGGGTTTCCCAGCTCGGGCAGGAATGGTGTCTGGGTGCAGTAATGTCTATAGAAACACCAGGGGCTTAGTTCTCCTCTCGTTTGTTCATGAAGGGTTTTCTTTGGCCAGAACGGAACTGCTGTTGGTGTACACTGCTGTGAACAAAAGAATTTGGCCTAAGGTGCTCCGTGATGTGGCATTCAAAAGGCAGAAGGTTAATGCCTTTCTTTGAGTTGGTCTGTGAGTTCTGGCCTTAAACCAGATACTGTGTCACTCTGTGGCTCTTCTCACTCACTCTTACGTTGAGAAACTGGCCACTCACGGCTCCCACGGGTACAGGTTTTGTCACAGCAAGGGACCCTTTCACTTCATCACAGCTTCTTATGATTGTTCCCATGAAAATAGATAGTTTCAGCACATGTGGCTGCCTTCAGTGGTGCCGAGCAGGCAGCGGTCTACGTAGGTGTAACATTATGTGAAACGTTGCTTGTCTGAATTGGCTTTATGAATTGGGGAAAAAAGGGATGCAGTAAGTTGGAGCTGGGATCCCGGGTGGCAGGAAGGCGTGCATGTTCCTCGCGTACAGAGAAAGGGTCCCAGCGCCTTCCTGCTTTGCTCTTGTTTTCCTTCTCCAGGTGCTTACCAATCCCCAAGCACTGTTGTAGGAAGGTGTACTTGTGTTACTGTGTTCTGTTCAGTCTGTTTCAGGGAGGCAAGTTTTGTGCGGCGGGGGGAGCATCTCTTGTTAGATCTACTTGATAGAGGTGGAGAAAATGGGCTGGTTTTAGGTTCATGATCTCTTCATACGGTTCTTAAGCACTTGCGGAGAGGAAACAAAAGTCTTAGCCTGGACAGGAAAGAGTTTTGTTGACACTGAGCTCTCTCTTCCAGATGAATATGCCTTCATGGGAGCACTGATCATTCAGGAGGTTATAAAGGAGCTGGTGGGAAAAGGTCTTAGCACTGCAAAAGTGTTGCTGCTGGCAGGGAGCAGGTAGGTATCTGCAAGATTTCCTGTGGTGAAGACGGGAGATTTCCACAGCAGAAAGCTGTTAGGGAGGAGGTCTCAGCAGATCCTGAAAATTTCCTTCTAGGAGTACAGTAACTCTAACGCAGCAAACCCTGTGTCTCTTCTCAGCTTTCTCCTTTGAGTGGCACCACAGGGGATGATATAATGTTATTTACTCGGCTTTTGGTCCAGATACGCTTATGAGAAAACGGAGAAAATAACAACAAGGTAGAAGCTTTGCAAGAGGGAGGGAATGTGTTCATTTTTCCCTGCACCAAGAACGCTGGCTCCTGTTGGCCCGCACCATGGGACACATGCCTCTTGTGAATAGATTCGGGACGTCTGAATTAAAAATCAGAGTTGCCTGACGCAGGTGCTCTGGATCGTGCTGTGTTGCAGAAAGCTGCGGTGCGCTCAGCATGTGTTGCACAGGGGCGTCTTATAGAAGTTGCAGAAGGTGAATTTGTTTTACTTCAGATTCTTTTGGGTTTTGACCAGCCAAACCCCTTGCAAATGATATAAAGCGTGTAAGTCTCCCAGGAGGAAGAACAAGAACAGGATTTGGTTTCTGAGGTATCGGATTGTTACTCAGCACTGGCTTTATTTCTGAGTGTTCTTTGCAAAGCAAGGAAATAATTGGTGACTGCCAAGTTAGTGGTGGATTGTCCTGTGGATAGGTGAAGTTGTTTATAGAGAGTCCCTGCTGTGAGAGGGTACGGGTGCTAGTCAGCCGTTAATAGCTGTGCGCTGCGTGACTGCAGTGTTAACGTGTCCTTTGCAGCGCGGGAGGGACAGGAGTGCTCCTGAACGTGGACCGAGTGGCAGAGCAGCTGGAGGAGATGGGTTATCAAGGGATCCAGGTTCGAGGATTGGCTGACTCCGGATGGTTCCTGGATAACAAACAGTATCGCAGAACCGACTGTATTGACACCATAACGTGTGCTCCCACAGAAGCCATCAGAAGAGGAATAAGGTACAATCAGGTGCTCTGAAGTACAGTTTTATAAGAGGTTAGAGTGTGGAGAAGATGTCCTCCTCCTCTATCTGCCTTCATTTTGATACTTAAAGAGTATTTATCATCTACATCGGTGGGTTTTCCATGATTTTATTGGAAAAGATAATAAGTTAAAGTCTAGGAATAAGTTAATTAACATGCAGAAGAATGTGTGAAACTGTAGATGCTCTCAAATGTGTTTGTGGAACAGTGTAGCCAAGAAAGCGCTCTGCTGTCAGTAAGTTGGAACTGTAACCACAGCAGAAATGGCCGGGATATGAAAAGGCTGTTGTGAAGACTGCGCTATGACTTTCATTCTGTTACTTCTTTGTCTTCTAGGTATTGGAATGGTATTGTTCCCGAACGCTGTAAGCTGCAGTTTAAAGAGGGAGAGGAATGGAATTGCTTTTTTGGATATAAGATTTACCCCACTCTTCGATGTAAGTATCAGAGGAGAGATATAAAATGCACGCTAGGGTTTCCTCTGTATCCGTAGCTAACTTAGAGCAATTCCTGTTCCAATTTTTTTGTCTCCCTAGGTCCAGTCTTTGTTGTCCAGTGGCTCTTTGATGAGGCCCAGCTCACCGTGGACAATGTACACCTCACTGGCCAGCCTGTTCAGGAGGGGCAGTGGCTCTACATCCAGAACCTGGGTAGGGAGTTGAGAAACACCTTGAAGGACGTGACGTAAGTATTTCATTGAGGAAAACCTGGCACATTTCTTTCTAAGAGACGTTGTTATCTAGTATCCTAGCAGCATTTCTCAGATCTCTGCAGAAATGGATGTTGTAAATGTGGTAGCTATGAGTTAGTCTACATGGAGAACCTTGCCTTTTGAATTTCTGGATAAGTGCAAAGTAATTTGCAGCTTCACAATTATCAGCTGCTCTTTGTTATTGATAGGAACGTGGGTTTTTTCTTTCCTACCTCCAAGGTGAGGTCTGAGACTCCTTGCCATTGCACAGCCATTAACCTCACAGGGATGTTTTGAAAAGTACTGATCATAAAACATGCAGAGAGTGGATGAGGCAACAGAGGAGGAACCATTAATGTGCCTTACTCGGTTCGTGTGTTCAGGAGTCTCCTGTTGCAAATGTGCACTGATAGGCAGGATGAAGCCCCTTTTCTTCTGGATGCTTTCCAGTCCAGTCGGGTTTTATATCATGATAGTCATTGCTCTTTCTAAAAATCTTGTCAGGGGCAGCAAAAATTCCACCCTCTACCTAGTCCGGAAGGTTCTATTTGGGAGGAGTTACTTTGTCCTTCCAAGACCTAATCCTTGTTTCCTTTTTTCCTTTAGCGCTAGCTTTGCTCCTGCCTGTTTGTCTCATGAGATCATTACGCGCAAGTGAGTGCTTTTGCAGATTCTATGAAAGGTCAACAGGGAATGGGTGGGGGAATGAACGGGTTTCGACAGCCCGGCCCCTCTGACGCAGTCTGCGCGTTTGTCTTTTCAGTCACTGGACAGACATCCAGGTGAAGGGGACATCGTTACCCCGTGCCCTGCACTGTTGGGATCGGAGCCTACACGAGAGCAACAAAAATGGGAAGGCCCCTCTGAAAGGCTGCCCAATTCACCTGATTGACAGCTGTCCGTGGCCTCACTGCAACCCCTCGTGCCCCACTATCAGGGACCAGTTCACAGGGCAGGAGATGAATGTCATCCAGTTCCTCATGCACATGGGTTTTGATGTTCAGAAGATGGCACAGCAACAGGGCCTGGAGCCCAGTAAACTTCTGGGGATGCTCAGCAGTGGTAACTAGGAAGGGGGCTTCAGAGGGGCCGAGCGATTAGACCCGGAGGAGACTCCAAGCCCTTCTCCCACACTTCCTAATCTTCCGTACGCTCATGCAGGCAGATGCACGCTCACACCCACGCATGCTCAAACCTGTACACACCCATGTGCTCCCACACTCTTGCACACTTAGGATGTGTCAAGGAAAAAAAAAAAAAAGGCAGTTTCTTGCTTACACTATTTGACTGGAACTCGTTTTCTCCAAACTACAGAGCTAATTTTTGGCCATTCACATCCTGTGTTACACAAGGCAATCTGATACAGGGAGTAGCAAAGCCATAAATAGCAGCAGTGAGAACCTTCCCCAGATGTAGGACTTCTTCCCTTGCCATGAATTTTACATCATAGACTTGATACAAGTGGTGAAAAAAGCAAGCACTGGATTTCTTTTGTCCAACTAGAAGTGAAGGAACGATTACGACTTCCTGGAGGTCAGCATCTCGTGATGAGTCACAACATACAAACCCAGGACACGTGCTAGGGATGGACACTCTTGTACTCAATTTACTTTCGTATTATTTTATAAAATGACTTTTTTATTACTTTTTTTAAACTAAGCAAGAAATATAAATGATATTGTTTTGTAACATATTTTTTTTAAATAACGAAGAAACCTCTTGCTACTTTGGCAACGTGGACATATTTATTTTAATATGTAAAACGCTATTTATAAGGGCTGACCAGAGAACCATACATATGTCTTTGTAAAGTTGTATATGCTGCTCATTTGGATGGGTTATCCTTGTGATCACTTGTGCCTGGGAGAGGGCTGAGGGTGGTATTGACGTTTTGTAATAATTAGACTTCTGCGTTCCCCTTGCAGTACGCTTTGTCATTGTTGCTCTGATGAGAGGTTGTAATACGAGGTCTAAGTACAGAGTTTTTCACCCGGCATCTGATGTTTGCGCACTTGCACAGCGTTTTCAGTTTGACTGTGATCTGGCAGGTGTTCGGGGCATCGCACGGTAAGATGCAGGGAGATCTGGTTTTGCAGCAAAGGCCTCTGTCCTGGTGAGAGAAGTGTTTGATCAGACCCACTGGCGTGTCTTAAAATGGGGAGCGTTTGGAACATAAAAGGCAGAGAACACGGGACAAGCACCAACATGTTTTTATTCTAGTCGTTCGCAAACACGCCCACCGCGGAACACAGAGAATCCCCTTTGGTGGTAGTGGGAGGAGAACATGGGAGGGATGAGGAATGTGTGACCGAAGCTGGAGGGAGCGGGAGACCCGTCCTCAGCGCGGAGCACACGGTCAGCGCCAGAAGAGCGCTGCGCGGTAGTGTGCTGCAGCTGCTGTAGGCAGACCTGTGCAAGGAGCATGATCGCATCCATTCCGCAGAAGTCCTTGGTACTGGCTTTGCATTTGCTTGCACTGGTGTAAATGGTTATACGACGTGTAGACCACAGAAAATTAGGGCCTAATTTTAGAAAAATTCCATGCACTTTCAAGATAGGTCTTGCCAGGTTAAAATGGTAATGCTACTTGTAAGATCCATTGTCTTAGGTGAGTAAAACCAAAAATGAACCAAACTGCAGCCGTTCGGTTACTTTTCATGGACTTCAGCAGTCGGGCAGTGCCACATAGGAGATAAGCTGTCCTGCTGTGCAAGATGGGTTTAGTACGCATTTAAGATCAAAAAGTAGCTAAAGAGAAAGTGAACGGTGCTCCCAGCAGAACTGAAACGTAGGAAAACCATCAGTGGAGTTTCCCTAAAATCAAACTAGGGATTACTAATATCCTTTATGTTTTAATGACTTGGGTATTAAAGTAAAATTGTTCTGATTACATTTTTCATGCCACTAAGTTAAGAGGCTTTTCGGTACAGACGACATTTGGAAAAGCATGCAGGAAGATGGGATTCCTTTGAGGGCTGGAGTCCGTGGAGTCGGTCAAAGTGCCAGTACTTGAGCAGTAGCCGGAATTTCTGCTGTGCACTGGGTCGTCCGTTGGGAGCACCAAGGGAAGCTGCTGTGTGCATCGCTTGTTCGCAGGATGACTACGCAAGATGATGCACCTGTAGATACAGCAAGTGCCCTGGGCTGTGTCCAGCAATATATTTCTAGGAAACAGTAAAGTATAAAGGCCACTGTTGAAGTTTGGAATACTTTTTGCAGAGCTGCTTGTGTGTATGCAGGTAAGTTAAATGTACAACATTAATTCAAAGGTTAATTTCTAAAAGCAAAGGATGTTTGGAGGGAATATTTTCCTTCCAAGCACAGGAAAAAATCCCTGGGAGTCAGGGATCACTCTTTTCACTTAGTGTGCCACTTTTAAAATGAGTAACAGGGAGAAGTCTCTGAAATATTTTTAAAGGGGAACTTGGCTGATTTATTAGAAAAATTATACAATGTGGTTGCAAGTTGTAGCTGGAAACTGGAATCTGTAACCCAGGAAATCACATCCAGCTCTATACTTCTTGTACTTGTGCAATAAATACCCTTTTCCCAAGCCTTTGTAAAGCTGGCACTTCTAAGTTCATCCCCAGTGACATCCGCTGTGCGGAAGCCAGTGGCAAAAAGGGGCAAGACTGGAAAATACAGTACCACGTGTTTGTACACTCAGATCTTATGACTAGATGAGATGCTTTCTCTCTGAAAGGGAATAATTTTCTCCAGAAGCATCACACGATTGAGCTAGAATTAAAATGCAGCCAAGAAGTCAAAAGCTGATGGCAGAATGTATGGATTCGCACCGCATGGCTGCAGGTCCAGGCATGGGCATCGGCCACGTAAGCAGTTTCAGTCATGAGCTGGAGGGCAGACCCTGTGCCTCTGTGCACTCCGGGCATCGCTGCCAACGCACAGCGGCTCTAATGAGAAACTAACTCTTGCCCAGATAACCCACTGCTCCTGCCCGATGTTCACTTTGGGGACCGCTGCCGTCTGCCGGCACTGCCTCCCGGTGCTGGGCTCTCTCTGGGGTGGCACGGTTTCTCATGGGACGCGGAGTCCGGGCGGCAGGACCAGCGCTGCTCTGTGCCCAGGCATCAGCCGTGGGTCAGTGCGCAGGGCAGCTCGGAGCTGGTGATGGTCAGCCCATGGCACTGGGGCCTCGCAGGCAGTCGTCCTCAAGGGACAGGGAGTGTGGCCTTGCTCTCTGCCCGTGAGCGCGGTGGTCCCCCGGCCAACTGGGAGGTGATGCAGCAAGTTACAGTGTAAGCAATAACACAGTGGGCTATAAACTGTCATGTGGAGTTCAGTTCAGCCGCCTGACTGTCATATAATAATATTGAATCAACTTTTCCTCACTGACCCCAGGCACCCACTGTGGTACAGCTGCAGCCAAATGCTGCATTGGGGAGTGTGGGGCAGGGGGGATCTCGAGGGGCTCCTGGTAGGGCTCAAGAAGAAAAAGGATGAGTGTGATTTGAGCCCTTATAGCCCATTCCAGTCCCTAGAGGGGCTACAGGAAAGCTGGAGAGGGGCTCTTGATCAGGGAGTGGCGTGATAGAATGAGGAAGAACGGTTTTAAACTGAAAGAGGGCAGATTTAGATGAGATATCAGGAAGAAATGTTTTAGCCTGAGGGTGGTGAGCCCCTGGCGCAGGTTGCCCAGAGAAGCTGTGGCTGCCCCATCCCTGGAGGTGTTCAAGGCCAGGTTGGACGGGGCTTGGAGCAACCTGGGCTGGTGGGAGGTGTCCCTGCCCAGGGCAGGGGGGTGGACTGGATGGGCTTTAAGGTCCCTAACAACCCAAACCACTCCATGATTCTGTGATTCTATCATTTCAGCTGGGTTTAGGTGCAACAGAGCAGCACTGATGGAGTGCTGAGACTGCACAGGGACAGCAACGCAGTGTCCCCAGACAGGATAGGTGAGTCCAACAGGAGCAATAGCTTTGCCTTGAACACAGCCCCTCTGTGTACGGATCATGTCATAATACAGACAGTAACACCGGTAAAATCCACAAAACTTCTGCTGGAAGTGAAGGATTAACATCAGAGAGAGTCAGGAAGGGCAAGACCTCAGGGTGAGAGCGTGTTCACCTGGAGCTCCTTGGCTCTCTTGCTGCATTTCCTGGTTCTTGTGATGTTAATTGTGCAACTTCCACCCCAAATGAATGCAAGTTTTCTACATTTAGCACCAGAGGTCTTTTTAAGGAAAATGGGAAGGATTTTCGTGAAAGAGACACTGAGGTTACAAGACGGTGACAAAGATGAAGGTGGGCATATTTTATCTTAACGGCACAAAATTTCTACTGTTCTCGTGTGAGTCATTCCATAGAGTTATCCCTGGCCTACAAAATGCTGACTGGGAGCTACTGGAGTGCTGTAGCCACTGCTTTTCACCGTAAGTAACCCTGCTGTAACCTGTGTCTGTCTCCATTGTCCTAAGCCACAGCTGGATCACAAGTGACTTTCAGCAGCAACACTCGCTTAAATAGCTCCTGTCCAATGCCCTGGTCCTGGCTGCTCCCGTTGTCAATGCCACTGCTGCGTGGACACAACCACACGCAGCTGCAGTGTAAATCAGACCAGCGATGACTCCGGGTTAAAAATAATCCCTGTCTGGTGCAAGCTTTCTGCTGTTCTTTTTTAAATCTGAGATTAGTACCCTCATCCAGCCCTTGGAGCAGTGGTGTAGGCAAGATGTGTCAGAGCAAGGGGCCGGGGGGGGAACAAGCATTCAGAAACTGGACGTGCCACATCGCCTCCGAAGCCCATTTTATCCAAGCGGAGACTCGCGTAAAGTGGCTCTTCCCAGCAGCGTGAGCTGCTGCAGTCGCAGGTCGCAGGCAGTGGTCCCACCTGCCAGCAGCGTGGGTGCCCGCAGACCTTGCAGGCAGAGATTTGCTGAGGAGGGGTGTTCTTCCCGGGGGCTCTCAGCTGTCTGAGCCCCCCGACCCGGCCGGTCTGTGTCCCCAGCCACAGCACAAGGCAGGGTCACGGGAGATGGGGGAGCAGCGTCCATCACCTGAACAAACCCAGACTGCCCCAGAACTGTGTCCTAAGATCATGAATTGAAGCAGACACTCTTTTTGTCAGCTCTTCGTTATAGTACCTAGCACTGCACGTGGCAATTCATTGGTAGGTGTCACATTAACATACAAATAAGAAGCAATGATATTCAGCAATTATTATTGTTACCAAGCACGAGGGTTGGTTAATAATTCCCAGTTAGGAAGTTACAAACTTTATCAGCACAGCCGATGCCGACCTTGAGCCATTCGGAACGGCTCCAGGGCACTGGGCTGGCCTGGCCCTCGGTTGGGCTGACCCCCGGCACCCAGCGATGACCGGTCATCCGTACTGGGACCAGCACAGCGGGAGCTGGTCTGCAGGTGACGAGTCAGCAGTGCTGCCGCGACGTAAGTGAGGAATTTTTCTACTATGTTGTGTTTTTCACTTTTCCCATTGTGAAAGTACATCAGGAATTTTCTTTGGGGCTTTTAGAGTTAGAATTAAGAGACTTTTGGGTAGAGGCCAAGTCTGGGGAAATGTATACCAAAAATGGCTACCTGGGAAAGCTTTGATCCAACAGGGGGGAGGGCCTGACAATATATATTGAAATCTGTGTTCCAAAAAGAGCTAAGAATATCAAAGCAATGTGGTTTTTTTTTTTTTTTAGAATTGTATTTGGTTTTGGCATTCAGAGATACAAGAATAACTGGTTCCCATATAGGCAAAACAGAGACAGGGAAGAGTTTGGGGAGACAGTGAAGACCGGTGCTCAAAGCCTTCAGCCACGTGCTCTCACTGACGCTCACAGCACAGCAGGGCCTTTCACAGCAGGTAAATGTATTACTGCTCCAGATCAAATGCAGCAAAGTGAGTCAGCTTTTATTGTAGCCTCTGGCCTAAATCTTTTTATAGGGCTTGTGATGCCTTTGGGCTTGTGCCCCCGCTCAGGGGGCTCTGGGTCTGCAGGGCTGAGCTCCTGTTGCTGGATCTCAGCCCGCTTCCACGGACGGCCCCCACGGCGCGGGGCAGCTGCCGGGAGAATCGCGGCGTTCCCGGGACCCCGACGTTTCTGGAGGAACGGCAGAAGGACGATCAAGAGCCTCTGATGGAGCTCACAGTTTCAGTGTTAAATAACACCCGCTCACGGCAGTTGAGGGGGGCAGGACTCATTCCAGAACTATTAATATAGCCCCTATTTATACTCATAGGCTCCTGCGAACGGCGCAGCAGAGAGCTACAGCTGCAGGGCTAAAATGGAATAAATGTCAGCCTCCAGGGAGAAAGCGATCCTTTCAGCCACCATGCGGGAAAGGAAACGGTGAAAGGACAGAACGCGGCGCAGGTCTCAGACCCGAGTGAGCGGCGCGAGCGGATGGCAGCACCCTGAGATCGCAGCGGTGGGCAGAGCCAGGCAGTAACCTCCCTGCAGCCGGCAAGTCTGCGCCGAGAGGCTGCCAGAAACGCACACTCAGCGTCACACGCAGCACCTACCGACACGGGGAGAGACAAGGCGGGGATTCGAGCTGCCGCTCTCCTGATCCAGTACCAGGTGTGACTCAGGATAAAGCAGCAAAACCCTGGAAGGACGTTTCGGGGAGGCTTTAAGTGCATCGTCTGCTGCACTGGAAAGATGATGGAGAGCACGGGAGGGCCGTATCTGAACACCGCTGCAGTGACATCCCCTGTGGGAATAGCTCGTTTGCTGCAGATGACGTTTGGATGCGCCACGTTCAGCCTGGTGGCCCACCAGGGGGGATTCAGCGCAGCATATGGCACTTTCTGCATGTTTGTCTGGACCTTCTGTTTCGCCATCACCGTCTTCATCATCACCTGCGAATTCACGCACCTGCACAGCTGCCTGAGCATTTCCTGGGGGAACTTCACCGCTGCTTTTGCCATGCTCGCCACGCTCATGTCTGTCACGGCGGCAGTGATCTATCCGCTCTACTTTGTCCAGCTCGGCTGTTACCCCATCGGCTGTGAGGTGAGAGACTTTCGCATCGCAGGCAGTGTCTTCGCAGGCCTCCTGTTCACTGCGTACGCCGCTGAGGTGTTCTTAACCAGGGCAAAACCGGGACAAGTCACCAGCTACATGGCCACCGTCTCGGGGCTCCTGAAAATCGTGCAGGCCTTCGTGGCCTGCATCATCTTCGGGGCACTGGTGAACGACAGCCAGTATAGCAAATATGTGGCAACGCAGTGGTGTGTGGCTGTCTACAGCTTTTGCTTTGTGGTGACAGTGGTGGTAGTGGCCTTCAGCGTCACAGGTAAGACCGCCTTGCTGTGGTTCCCCTTCGAGCGCTCCGTGGTCATCTACACCTTCGGGGCCGTGCTGCTCTACGTGAGCGCGGCCGTCATCTGGCCGGTGTTCTGCTTTGACAGCAAGTACGGCTCCCCGCAGCGCCCCGGCCTCTGCGCCAAGGGCAAGTGCCCCTGGGACAGCCAGCTGGTGATTGCCATCTTCACCTACGTGAACCTGCTGCTCTACGTCGTGGACCTGGCGTACTCCCAGCGCATCCGCTTCGTCTCGCACCTCTGAAACGTGGCTCTGCTGCTGCAAAGCCGTCCCCACGCCGTAAGCAACAGCGGTCGGGGATGCGGGAAGGGAGGCGCTGATCAGGCATGCGCGCAAGAACCATCAACCGAACTTCAAGGTCAAGACTGACCAGAGCAGCAAATTAACGACCTGTAGCTGTGGCTGATGCTGGGAAAAGCCCACGTCCCCCATTGTCCAACATCTGCCTCAGCCGCCTGGTGCCAGAGAAGAGAAATGATGCAGCTCAAAATATGCAAAAGGACCTTTCATCTCCGGGCCACAGAAACGGTTGCTGCAACAGCGGGTCTGCAGGCTACCGGATTGCTGAGCCAAATATTAGGAAAGGCACCAAGGATTTTGAAACTCTTACCAATGCTTAACCGTAATCAAGTGACTACCCAGGAAGTGGGAAAGTTAAAAGCTGCATCAAGGAACACCAGTTCTGGGGATGAAAAACAATCTCTCAGAGTCTGGGTTAGTTTGGGCTGTGTGGTGAGATGTGAAATGCTTGCAAGTGTGGGAAATTCCAGTCGGGATGTTTCTGAGAAGAACATCATAGCTATAATAGTATTCTGAAGATTACCAGTCCTTTCCCTTCCTCTCCTCTCCCTCGCTGTTCAGCACAGAAAAAGACTATCCTCAAGCACGCACCTTGAGGGGGAAGCATGGGATATTCCTATTTAGCAAACACTGAGTCACTACAGAAATGAAAATTTGCGAAATCAGGGCTTTACTGCCAAGAAACAGGGTGCAGAACAGAGCTGAGCTGCAAAATAACCATGAGTACTTGACATCCTCGCTCGAGCAGGACCAGAAGGTACCTTGGCACATGCTTTGTCTCCGTCTGCTGTCAAGAATTCTTTTTCTGGAAGCTTAAAGATAAATTCTGGGGGGAGGGGGGAAGGGATGCAGAGATGAACTGATCTCACAGCACTGCATAAAAGACCAAAGGGGGGCGGGGGGCATGGACGAGATGGGACGTGACAAAACTTGCGTACAATGGTAACAAATGGGGAGCGCTGCCTCAGACCAGGCGCTGGGATTCCCGAGCTCTCTGCGTCACCAACGGGCTGCATTTCTCTGACCCATCCCTGACAAAACACCCACTTTGAAGTCCCACACTGCATAGCTCAGATTTCAAGCTTAATAGGAAGAAATGTTCTTCGTCTCTGATCCAGGGAGAAACCAAAGCAGTCTGAGTACTTGTGCAGAAAGCATGCAGACTAGATAGGTTTGATTAAAATCTAAAGTAGCTGACTGTCAGAAGCAAGATTTATTTTTTAACCGAATTAAAATAAAGCTGAATGGCAGACTTACATACTACCTCTCCAGAGATTTGTATACTTGCATCTCACACAGCTTTCATTTCACCGGGCGTAGCCCTCTCCTTTCTGCTGGAAAGCACGGCTCAATTTATTTTGATGTATGAACCCTGAACGCAGCCCCAAAAAGGTATATAGACAAGACGGCCGAGGCCTCTGACTGACATTCTTTGTAGCAGAGTCACTCAGGAAAAAGGAGGAAAATTTACTTTTCATCAGTGCTTTGTATGCGGTTTGAAAAGCAAAGGAAAAAATTGCTGGGACAGATTGCGTTGGATAATTCTGCTACCAAGTAAGAACCAGTCTTTAGCAGTGGTAATTATTAGCCCATGGAACAGGTCAAGAATCAGTATCCAGCATAAAGGGAATGCGGTAAACAGCCTTCCAAGGGCTTCTTCGCTTCCGCACGTCCCCATTAAGGGCAGAAGTCTGGATGATAATGGTCTGACCAGAGGCTGGCCAGCTCGTTCAAGAGCAAGACCCAAGACTATCTGCTATAGATATAAACCAGGGTATTAGAGAGTTCTATTTCTTGCCACCCAAACAAATTGAGGGGTTGTACAAATAAGAAATGCTAACTTGGAAAAAGAAATCCGTTTCTATTTCAGGAGGCAGTGTACCCAAAGAGAGGTACTTTTGCACACAAAAGTAACCTTGAGCATTTACGATATATTCTTTTTAAACCTGTCAAGCTGGACAAATTCAGCTGTGTCACACTTGAAAATTACTTTCTTTTTGTTATTACAGAGCACTAAATATCAAATAGGTGACTGTGAACCATCACGGCTTCTGTTATAAAACTCAAACCCGCAAACCCAGGAGCGTTGCTTTGCGGAAGCCCCTTCCTCCAGACTCCGGAGCGGCCCCGAGGGGCTGTCGGAGGCCCCAGAGAGCCCCGCGGGCAGCGGCTGCCTCTCTCGACACCACACTGCGTCTTTCGGGCAGCGAAGTCCGTCGGAAAGCTCCTCAGCTGGTTAACGCTTTTTTCAGCTATGCGTTCACTTGCTTTTTGCTGTGAAGAGTTTGCACCAAGTAGGAGCAATTAGCAGGAATATGGTAAAATCTGCTCATGACACAAGTTGATGCAACTTACTCAGTCCCAGGGACATAAAGAAAGGCCCAAGAGAAACAGGTAACTGGGAAACAATGGGGGTAAAATTTAGTGCCTTCACAATAAGGAGGAAATAGAATTTAACATGGAAATCATGATCCCACTGACTGGAGGAGTGGAAAGACAAGTCATTGCCAAGAACAGTGTGTTCAGATTTAGCTTTCTCATCTGCCAGCCAAAGACTGAGCAAAAAATGTTAGCATGGTCAAAATGGCAAAAAAAAGATTGTGTGGACAACAATCCACTCTTTTAGGAGGGGAAAAAAAAAGAAAAAAAATCAAAACCTCATGCTTCAGTGGTTAAAACACTCACTTAGCAGTGGAAACTATGAGATTACCCAATCTAGTACAGAGAACATCCGATATCTGCTTAATATGATTTTAACAACCAACCCCGTCATGATCCAGTTAATTAAACCCCCCTTTATTTCCAGAGCTCATCTTTCCCCTTAATTAATAAATCAAGTAATGTCTTCTGCCATAAAACAGTCTTCCTAAGACACCAATCATTCTCACCTTTTTTGGTAAACTAGTGTCAGAATGTACATCCGTTCATTTAGAATTCGGATTTATGTTTGCAAACAACCTAGACAGCTCCTAGAGGATCCCAACCCAAATATATATGTATATATATGAAAACCTGAATCTTTAATGGATTGAGTTTTGGTTTCGTTTTTTTTTTGTTTTGTTTTGCTCTGTCTGAAGACTGGGGTTCAGCGTCCCCAAAAGAAAATGTTTAGGAACATTCATCTACAGGAGATACACCGAGATTTATTTCTGTCAAGAAAAAAAGCCAGAAGAGAGGAAAAAACTAAACTGCGGTGGTAAGACTGTGTTTAGGCCGACAGGCGCTGCCTGGAGCCCAGGTGTTACGGGGACCCATCTCCCGACGCCTCCGTCTCCCGCAGCGCTCCCTCCAGCGCCGCCACCCCGGGGCGGCCCTCTGGGCGCGGGATCCGCTCCCGCCGCGGCGGCAACGCCGGTGCCGGTCCAGGCCTGGGGACGCCCTGCGACCCCCGCTCCCGGGCCCCGACCGCCGCCCCCGCAGGCGCGGCAGCCGCCGCCGAGGGCCGAGCGCTGCCCGGGACACGCTCCGGCACAACCACCACCTGCGCCGGCACCGCAGGAGCGCTCGGGGCCCATTCCCGGGGAGGCGGCCACCGGGCGAGAGCACCAGGGCGGAGGGCC
>VUYV01000615.1:109711-122209 GCA_008711295.1 Anarhynchus alexandrinus | reverse complement strand
CGCTCAGCCCCCACCGAGCCCGCCGCGGCCTGGCCCGCGGCGGGTCCCCGCTCCCGCCAGGGGCGGCGGCCCCGGGGGTTCCCCGGTGACTGTTCTCCCTGCTCGGTGATTTCCCCGCCCCGAAGAGCGGAGGCGGAGGTCCGGAGCGGGCGGCGAGACGCGGCGTCGTCTCGCTCGTGACCGTGGCTCGTTTCCTTTGCCGCGGGTGGGACGGCCGCGCTTCCCCGCTGCCCTCCCGCACCGCTCAGCGCCGCCGGTGCCGGGCCGACCGGGGGAGAGCCGGCGGCCGAGGGGACGCGGTGCGAGATTCGGGTCCCCGGAGCGGGCTGGGGGTCTGCTCGGCACTGCGGCGTCCTCGGAGCCGAGTGGGTTCCCTCTGCGGGGGGAAGGAAGCCCCTCCGGTGGGACTGCGACGCCTGACCGGCACGGACCGCGTGTGTGTGTGTGTGCGCACCGGGGGGGTCTTGCTGCCCGGGACACGCGAGGTTTGAGCTGCGTGGATAGAGGAGGGCACTACCAGGAGGATGGAAGGGGTCTCCGAGAGCCGTCTCTTCCCGTTACCCGTGTCAGCAGAGTTAGAGCCGCTGGGTGGGTGGATTCCCTGGGGGCAGGACTGCTGTCGAGGTGCCCCGGGTTGGATGTAGGGTCACCAGGGACTCCCACGGGGGGGGCACAGCAGAGGCACTCTCCTGACTTCATGTGTAACTGGGGGAGCCATCCGATTTGTTTGGATTCCTGGGAGGGCTGTGTGAGCTAATTCAGAAGAAAGCAAATAAACAGAGTATGAAACCCACACCGGGAGAGAGAGTTCTCGTGCGGCGTGCCCGACTGCTGCTAGCAAACCACGCTCCTCCGCCCGCCCGGTGCCACAGAGCACGGTGTGGGGCTCAGCTCCTTCCTCTGCCTCCCTGTCCCTACGGATGGGTCTCGCTCCCTCCCGGTGCTGTCTCCGGGCCAGCCTGCGCTGGAACGGGTGACGTCACCGTGTTTACACGGGGCTCGTGGCACGGTTCTGTGATCAGGAATGTGGAGAATGGGGCCTGCGTTGAATCATGCGCGGTGCTGTCAGCTCCCTTGTGCTGCCTTTGAGCTGAGGAGAGAATTGGCTGCGCTTGTGCTGAGTTCAGGCCTTTTGAGCTCTGGGGAAATGTGTTGAGGCTGCATTTTCTTCATTGCAGTCATCGCGTTTGGCACTTTTCAGTGTGATCTTTCTTCAGGAAGCTATCAAAAGCTGAGCAATCAGCAGTCTGGAGAGTTAGGCCAAGTTTGGTCTCTGTCTTGGTGCCAGTTCTCTGGGTGTCCTCTCTGCGAGCTGCCGAATAGCCCTGTGTCTGATCCTTCAAATGGGACCCAAAAAATAGCCAATGGCTTGTCTCCAGGTTGTTCTTCCCGTTCTGACTGACTTGTGTGTTGCTGCATCTCGTTTTGATCCCCTTGCAAAGGGGGACCTTGCGGGGTCTGGGCTGTGTGGGTGCCCCTGCTGATCCCCCAGCCTACCCCAAGCCGCTCTCTTCCCAACACGCTGCCTGATGCAGCACGTTTGTTGCTTTGTTTTATTTCAGCTGCGCTGTAATGAAGGAAGCTTGAGTGCTTGCCAGGCAGCTAGAAATTCTTTAGCCCTGCAAGGCAAACAAATTTTGGTGGTCCCTCTGACCATACCTGCCCTGGGCTGGGTGCGCTCGCCAGAGGAGGGTGCAGAGAGCTGCTGCAGGGGTGATGTTATTGGTCTCCCCGGCTATTCCTTCCTTCTCCCCTTCCCCGGCAGCCGTGTTCTTTGCCAAGCAGGAGCAGAGGAAAGAAATACAACGGTACGGGAAAGAGTGAAGAAGGGATTTTATTAAGCAGTTGGTTGCGTGCTGTCCGTTCTGTGTCAGCCTGCTTCTTTGCAGCTACCTTCTCTGGATGACAAAGTGACCCTTTCTGCACCGGCACGGTCGGGTTGTAGCGGGCATCTCATTGGAAGCATTGTCCTCGGGGTATAAATAGCCTGCCTGCCGGCAGGCTAGAAGCTTTGGGAACGTCTCTGCCGGTGTCCTGGGGAATGCTGACCCTGCTCACCTCTAATAGGTGGTAGATGCATTGCGGGGAGCCTACGCCACAGCTGCTAGAAGAGCATAAATTTGTATTTGCTGACTTGTGCATCGGGTTCTTGGCTATTACTGTACATCAGTGCCTCTTACATTTAGCAAAGCAGTAGCAAACAAAATTTTTGTTGACTGTTTGGCACCGAAGAGTTGAAAGATACAGAGGTGTTTGTAGACTGCACTTGCACAGGAACGCTTGCCTTGCTTAAGGAGGTCTGCAGTTCCTGGCTGTTTGAGGCACAGCTATGTCTGTCGAGCAATATCTGGGCGGATTAATTCATTGGGCAGTGTAGCAGCGCCCTGAACTAAAGCCTGAGGGGAGGAGGTGTGTGGGGACAGGAACAGGAGCTTGGGTATGATTCATTGTAGAAACGGGCCTGGGAATTGCTCTTACCAGTTCTGATGTCCTGTCTCCTGTGGCAATGAAGGAGTTTGCTGCCCTCTGGTTTTGGCCACCCATAATCTTTGTTTTCTTATGAGCACACCTTGGGATGGAGCAGGTGGGTCTGTGCCCTGGCATTGCCGGACACCAGCAGGGACTTTCTCACAGATGAGACCTACAGCTGGGGTCAGCTCTGCATGACCGGGAGAGGTGAAGGCTGCTGAGGCATCGGCCCAAATTTGTGGTGGGATTCCAGTGTGCCCAAGTAATTCCTTGTATCAGGTTGTCCTTCTGCTCCTTGGGAAAGGTTGGGTGCAGAACTTTGACTTGAACGTGGATGTGCTGGCTTTCCTGGGAAGCAGAGAAAGTTTGGAGAGGTGCGAGCGCAGCAGTGGCGCTCCCCCGTCCCGCAGGATGCCCAGCGAGGCATGTTGTGGAGGCACAGGCTTCACCTGCGCTCCTTGCCCAGGGTCGCGTGTTCTTGGGTCCTTGGGGGCATTTGGAATCTGGTAGGACTCTTGTCCTGGGGAGTTTCTGGGCCGTGCTTGGCCAGCTGTGGGAAGGGCGCGTTGGAGCGACTGGCTGCCGTGCTCTGCCTGGGAGTGACAAGGATGAGGCTCGGAGCAAGAGGCGCAGAGTGCCAGCGTGCTGAGTCAGCATGACTGGCCCGAAGCAGCCGTGCTCTGGACCCAGCCTGCTGCCTGCCAGGCTATTTTTAAAAATGTGGCTTCCGTGTATTCTGACTCCTCCTAGTTTTTTAATTTCCCCCACCCCAAGCAAAAAAAACAGCATTGTCACAAAGTCGCCGCGGGAGTAGGGGTGTGGAAGGGCAGCAGTTTCTGCTCGGGGACAGAACCTGCCGTTTGTGAGTCCAGCTCAGTCGCGTGCTTGTCGAGTGTGGTCCGGGGAGGGGGGAGTGGGATGTGCAGCAGCACGGGGCGCCGCTGCTGGACCCTGCCAGGGGGATGTTGCAGGCTCTGCTGTGTCCTGAGGGGCTAACCTGACCTTCCTTCCCTTCCAGAACCTGATTGACAAGGCTGTCGTGTTATGACGACCCCCAACAAAGGAAACAAGGCCTTGAAGGTAAAGCGGCAGGTGCAGGAGAGGGGTGCGGGTGGTGGGTGCAGGCACCCGCTCTAGGTCTCACGAGTGTGTGCTGCCTTCTCTTCCAGGTGAAGCGGGAGCCAGGCGAGAATGGGACCAGCTTGACAGATGAGGAGCTGGTGACCATGTCTGTGCGGGAGCTGAACCAGCATCTGCGGGGCCTGTCGAAGGAGGAGATCATCCAGCTGAAGCAGCGTCGGCGCACGCTGAAGAACCGGGGCTACGCGGCCAGCTGCAGAGTCAAGCGTGTTACCCAGAAGGAGGAACTGGAGAAGCAGAAGGCAGAGCTGCAGCAAGAAGTGGAGAAGCTGGCCTCTGAGAACGCCAGCATGAAAATGGAACTCGATGCTCTCCGCTCCAAATACGAGGCTCTCCAGAACTTCGCCAGAACCGTGGCCCGGAGCCCCGTGACCCCTGCGCGGGGGCCTCTCGCCTCCAGTATGGGGCCCCTCGTCCCTGGCAAGGTTGCTACTACTAGTGTCATCACGATAGTGAAATCCAAAACGGACGCCCGGTCTTAGTGAAGCGAGCGTTGCCTGAGCTTGTCTGTGCAGGGCAATTAGGCACAAAACCAGCCTGGAATCCCCAAAGCACAAACCCTCCCCACACGGGTCCGGGTTCCTTCTACTTGGCCCAGGACTGGCCTGCTGATCACTCCAGTTTTATTTTGTTGTGTCCAGATTGGTATGAGCAGTGGTGATGCGTCCCTTGTCCTGTGCAGACAGAGCCTCCCACCCAGCGGTCTGTAGCCCTCGGGCGCCCGTGGGACAGACTGCAAGACCTTGGTTTTCCAGCCAAAGAAAGTCTGTGCAGCGTGGCCGACGGCAGAGGGGCTTGGGGAAGGTCCGGAGGGAGGCTTTCTTCCTGGGGGCCGGGAACCCTGGTTTTCGGTCACTTCCAAAGGCTTTATTTCATTACTCTTCCAGGTGGTGCATCGCGGCGCCTGACTGCCCGGCGCCCTGACCTGCTGCTTTTGTCTCATTTGGTACCCGTAGTCGCAGTTGGGGTGTTCTGTGTAATAGGTTTTTATTCCTTTCTAGGTGTGCCTCTGTGCCCTAACAGTGGGTTTCCTTCAGACGTCCGTTGCGTTAGCCGTGTAAACTAGCAGTGGTGGAAAGGAAGATGCTGTTGTGCCCTGCTGCCTCTGCCCCAGCAGTGGGGAAGGAGCCGGGACGGGGCCCTCGCAGGGACCCAGCACCCCAGGGGAGGGAGGGAAGGTACCGTGTTGACTGCAGGCCGGTTTTGTGCCTAATGTGTTGCACTGAACAAGACCAAAATCACTAGTTGTTCCCGTGTTTTGAGGGTATCAAGTGTCTCTAGTGTGATGGTTTACACAACCAGTTTATGTGGTTAAATAGCCCTTTATTTAAAGAGAGAAACATCATTTTAAGAGTTATTAAATTATCTAAGTTTAAAATTAAAATCAGACAGAAGAGAGAGCGTATTTATAGTCAGCTTTTTTATCTGAGAGGGCGAGAATATTTGACCATATGGATGGGGAAATATTCTCGGAGACTTTGCTAGTTAAAAGTTAATAAATAAATAATTTTAAAGTTTCTCATGAACCTCCCGCAAACTGTTTGTGGCTCTGAGGTTAGTTTTTATAAAGAGTTATCAGACTTTATTTATAAAACTTAGAAAAAGACAAAAAAAGAGGCAAGTCCTGTTTGATATCTTTTTGCAATTGTACCAAAAGTGACTTATTCTCGACCTTGCTGGCTTCCGTTGTGTCCCCTCGTGTTGCGCTCTCTGTGCTCTCGGAGCTCTTGCGTGGCGCTGTGGTGTGGTGGTGCCAGTGGCTGCCTTTGCCATGTGCTGTCGTTTCATGCTGCCGTCATTTTCCCTAAGCTCAACCGAGAGATCGAGTTGGAATCTCTCCAAATTCTCCAGAAGGATTCTGGCACACAGGCAAAGGTGCTCCTGTTCTTGAAGGCAAAAACAAATGGCTGGTGCAACTAAGTAGTGATGCCTGCCCAGAAAACGCTTCTCTGCAGAGGCGCACTGCAGGAGCACGGGCAGCTCGTGCCTCTTGCCGAGCAGCTGACAGCGGGTAGCTCAGTTACCTGAATGGGGAAAATGTTGCGCTTTCCTTCCTCCAGCAAAGCTGGTAGAGAAGTAACACAACGGAGAATTGTCCAAGTTTAGAAGGAGACCGATGGGATTTAACTCTGGAATTGGATCCTGTGGTCAGAACTTGTGTTGCTCTTGCGGCTCATCTGACAAGAGGGGCAAGTCTGCCTGCTTTCTGGGCAGTGCAGGACCGGCGCTAGTCCTGAGTGTCTGCATATTACTGAACATTAAGCTGTGGCGTGGTTACTGTCTTTCCTGGTGCAGCTTCTGTCTGTGTGTGTTGGAAGAGTGCTTAGACTTACAGCTGTGTGACACAGCTGAGAAGCTATTTGTGGCCAGGCTCCATTTCCACAAACACTTTGATCCCCCTCTCCCCTCCCCAAAGATTTGAGCTGATTACCGAGTTGTTTTAGAGAAGCAGGATGTAGGGCTGAAGTCCATGTGATCCCCTAGCTGCTGAAAGTCTCCTGAGCGGAGGAGACAGACCAGGATGGCACAAGTGAAACCGCAGTCTTGCGGGGAGGTGTGGTTCACCATACTAGGTGGTTTTTGGTGATGTGTTTCTCACGTAGCTGAACTGATACTGCTGTCCTCTGGGCTGAGAAGCACGTAAACCTGATGAAAGCCGCAATGTGGCAGGAGATGAGAAGATAGTTGGTGGGGGTTTCCAGCTGGAGGGGGAGATCAGCTTTGTTCTGATTGATTGGGAATTTAGAGAGAAGCTGTTTGGGATGCTTTTCCCAGTGAACTTCCTGAACAAGGAGCGGGTTAGAACACTGCCTCCAGGCTTCCCCCTCCTAGCCCTGGGCTTTCTCTTCTCTGAGCTGAAGTGTCCGACATGCCACTTCCCAGCCGTTCACCGGATGGGCTACGCACTGAGCAGCACTCGGCACAGAGCTCTGGGCTCTAACCTTTGTCTTCCAGACGGTGATGTGGTGCTGGGAAGAGGTGAGATGTTCCAAAACAAGGAGACCTCCAGTTGGCCTGGGGTGTCAGTGCCAACCCTGTCCCTCCTGGAGTCAGCCTGAGATGGAAGCTAGAGCACCATTCTGAACCCAGCTGCAGGCCTGACCTCAGCAGGGTGAGCAGCCAAGGTTTTGTGTGTGGGGCTGGTGAGGAACTGAGCTCCAGGGGCTGGAGACTGTGGTGTGAGGAGGGCCCCATCAACAGAGCAGGTGATGATGGGTGATCCTGCAGCCATGGTGCACTTGCTTCCGTTGTACTCTGCAGCAAGGAATGCCCGGGTCCTTCCCTGCCTGCTGAGCGGCAGCTGTGCTGTTGCTGGTAAGAGACTGCGCTGCTTTGGAGTGAGACTGTGAGTCAGGAGGACAGAGCAGGTGGCAGCACCGACTCCACCAGATGTTAACGCTGTCTTTTCTCCTCTCCTGTGCTGTGCTTGCTAGCCTGCCGCCCCGGCCTGCTCCGAGTGGACAAGCGTGTTTGATGAGGACACGTTGTGTAAGGGAGGGCAGGGGCAAAGCCATGGCTGGATGGCACGTGTGGTAAACCAGCTCTGCGGACTCTGGGCTGGATGTCAGCGGGGACATGGTCACCTCGCGAGTGCTGCTTCCCTGTGCTAGTGCGTAGGTTTTGGTTTTGTTCTCAGTGAAGTGCTGGACCCCACGTGGTGTATTTCTGCAGTGTCCAAGGAGTCTCCCGTCCTGCCCGGGGACCCGGTCTCCTGCCAGCCGGCTTCCTGTGCCCGTGCGAGGCAACCCCTGCCCCGAGCCGTCACGCTGACCTCTCTCTCGTATATAGCGTTCTGGAGTGTGACAGTTCTTGTTCCTGAGGTGCTCGTCCGTTTGATTTCCTGCTGTGAAGGGTGTCGTGTTTTCTTTCTCCTTTTCCTGGTGCCGTTGCTGCGGTGGTTGGGGAGGGGGCCCTGCCCCGGCCTGCCCGCAAAGCGCGCCCGTGGAGTGTACCCTGCGCCGCCGCGGGTTTGTGTATCTTGTGGTGAATTGTGTAAAGTGGCTCCCGGCCCGCAGCCTCGGTGGGCATCGCGCTCCGGGCAGGGACAGGGCCGGGCCGGGCGGCTGGACGGAGGGGCCTGTCCTGCCCCCGCCCGGCCTCCCTCCCTCCCTCCTGCCCGCCCGAGGCCCGGGCTGCTGGCGGCCGCCCCAGCGGCGGTTCTCCCCCCCGGCCCGAGGCTCCGGCCGCGGCCTGTCCCGCCCGGGGCTCCGGGGGCGGGGCGGGCGGCGGTATTTATTGCTAAGTTATTGCCGGGGCGGCGGGCGGGCGTTATTTATTGCTGTACAGAGTGTCCGTCCGCGGCCGCCGCTGTTTTGTACGTGACAATAAACCGCTTTCAAACAGCCGCCGCCTGGCGCTTCCTTGGGGCGCGGTCCGCCGCGGCGCGGGGAGGCGCTGCTGCACCCGGGGCGGCGGCGCCGGAAGTGGCGCTGGGCCGCTCTCGCCGCAAGCGGAAGCGGCGCCGCGGTGGGGCGGCCGGCAGCGGAAGCGGCGCGCTTCCGGGGCGATGGCGGCCGGCGGCAGCCTGAGCCGCTCGGAGCGGAAGGCGGCGGCGCGCGCCGAGATCCTGCAGCAGGAGGAGCAGCGGGACCGGCGGAGACAGGTACGGCCCTGCCCGGCGCGGCCCGGCCCGCCCCGCGGCCGCGGGCCGCCCTGACCGCCCGTCTGTACCGGGCAGGTGTCCCGCATCTGGAGGAAGCCGCCGGCGGAGCGGAGCCCCGAGGAGTGCCAGGTGCTGAGCGAGAGCGAGGACATCGTCCGGGAGCTCGAGCGGCGCCGCAAGCGGCGCGAGCGGCTGCGCCGGCGGCAGGAGGAGGTGGGCGGCCGGAGGAACGGCGGGCTGGGCCCCGGGCGGGCGGCGCCGCTCCGCAGCCGCGGCTGGGTGGTTGTGGGGAGCAGCCCGCGGGGGGAGGAGCCCTGCGCTCCGGGGGGAGCTCTGGAGCTGCGGCGGGCCTCGGTGAAAAACTGCTGAGCCGCCTTACCGGGAACGCCGCTGGGCCCCGAGGTTGTGGCCTCCCGTGTTTGCCCTTCGGTGTGTCTCTGCATCAGCCCTACTTTTTGGTGGCTGCCGGATTCCCAAAGCGCGTTTTCCAAATGCGTGTGTGTTTTTGTGTGTGCTGTGTGTGCACGTCTCTCGGGAGGACAGATCTGATCTGCAGGTGCTGCTCACCAGGAAGGTTTTTCCCTTGATCCTCCATGAACAACGCCCATGTTCTTATATTTGGAAACCACTTTTGATAATATTTGTGTTGCGTTTTCTGGCTCGGCTAGGCTCATATTAAAACTTCCAGGGAGCTCCCTGTTCCTTCCAATTCAGTGATGCACTGTATCTCAGAAACGTGTGAACTTGCCCAGTTGTATTTTCTAGGTATGTGACGAACCAGAGGAGTTAAAGAGAAAGGTGACTGAGCTGGCTGCTGCTGTCCGGAATGCCAAGCACCTTGTCATCTATACAGGAGCCGGGATCAGTACGGTAGGATTCTTTGGGGGTGAGTGGCTGGAGCTTTGGGAGCTCCTTCAGGAATGTTGCAATATTGTTCGGGCTATTTGTGTGGTTTCCAAATGACTATGGGATGTGTGTTACGAGTCTGGGATGCTCCGTTAACACTGCTGCACGGCAAACCGTGACCAGGACATTTGCTAGTTTGCATCCTGGGCTTGTGCCTGCTGCCTGAGAGATTCCGAGGCTGCATCACCTCTGTGACCGTGTGAAGAACGTGCTTCTTAAACAAGAAGATCGCTAGTCTTACTTCATTCAAGTCTCTTCAACTACTTTTGGTGTAAAGCCTAAAAACAAGTTAGCTAATTAACATTCTCTGTGTTAATGGACAAGTAGGAGTAGCTGGTGGTTATCAGAACTTATAAATGACAGTTTAAGAAATGTTTGGTTTCAGTGACCTCTGGGAAAGCGGAAATCTGGTTCTGCCTCTTCAAATGTGACATACGTCACCTTTGTCTGCAGCCTGAGATGGGAACCTTATTTTTCTTTCCCTTTTCTACAGTCTCTGCTGATGCGGAGTATGATTCTGAGCAAGGTGTATGAGTGCTAATGTCATGAGTAGTTTTGCTAAAGAACGCTGAGTGCAAGGTACCAGAAATCAGTCTAGTGAGACTAAAGAAAGCTTCAAGAATTGAGTTCTGTGTGGGGAAACTGGAAGTACCAAGGGTCGAAAAGCACTCTGGAGGGATTCCATAATGGTAAAATTGGAGAAAATAAATACTGGAGGTGAAAAAGAGAGCTGTAAGGCAGGAGAAGAGATGCTAGAGAGAGAGAAAACATATGAAAAGAAGGTTTTCCTGCAATTAGGGAACCACTGCACTAGAAAACTTGGAGTGAATGAAAAAGCACCCGTGAATGAGGTGTATCTGGCTGTCCTGGGTGAGAGCGGGTTGATGTGTTTGTGGACAAGAGGTATGAACCTTCCCATCAGGCCTCGTTTTTCCTCTCCTGATAACACAGGCAGCTTCAATCCCGGACTACAGAGGCCCTAATGGCATATGGACATTGCTGCAGAAGGGCAGGAGCATCAGGTAAGGAGAGACATTCTGAGCTGCATAGCAGAAAGCTGATACTGAGAGAGAGCTTAATGGCAATTCAATTTTTTTATATTTTTTTTTGCTTGCTTCTTGTCAGGGCTACAGATCTGAGTGAGGCAGAGCCCACGCTCACCCATATGAGCATTGCCTGCCTACACAAGCATCACCTGGTAAGATATTTTTTCTGCACCTCACTTGTGGTCCCCTGTCTAAGTGTGGTAAATAAAACCCAACAGGGAAAAAAGGCTTTTCATGATACTGCCTAACTACTGTTTTTACTCAGGTGGCTACATAGCCATGTAGGAAAAAGCACCTGTGCTCACGTACGGCTGTCTTCATTAGGCTAGCTCCAGACTGTAGCTCTGGCAGTTTTCCCCCTCTGGTGCCTTTTCTTTAACACTTTGTATTCGCCTCCTGGTGAGGCTGGTCTGGGGACATGGCCGCAACGTCAGCCAGACGCAGTAGAGCTTTGTTTAGCAGGAGGAGTCTCTTCATTTAGCTTTCATAAAGGTCTGCTCTCCACGCTTTTCTCCTGGGGGTTCTGCTCTGGTGTATGGGGCTCTTTGGTGTGTACTGAGACATATGCATCACCTGCATTCGAGTAATACTTTCAGAGTCTTCTGCGCGTGTGTTAGCTCCGTGTTTTATTCCCTTCAAGGTGCAGCATGTGGTGTCTCAAAATTGTGATGGGCTGCACCTGCGGAGTGGGTTACCCCGAGCAGCAATATCTGAGCTTCATGGAAACATGTACATAGAGGTGAGTGGCCACGACAGGATAAAGTCGCTGTCAGGCGGCCTCACAAGAAGATAATGTAAGCTATTTATCTCTCACTAGCTCAAGAAGAATTAGTACAAGGGTTAGCTTCTGCTCAGTTTGTATCTTCAGGCCATCAGGCTTAGGGTGAACTAATTGGCAAGCGCCAAAACGGTGTTCTGTACAACTCTGTAGCTCTTTCTCTGTACTTGCTAGAGCCTTCTGCTTCTGACTACTCTTCCTCGGACCTCTGAAATCCCTCCTGTCACATAGCCAACAGGCTCCCTCTAATTCCACTTGCTAGCTGAGGTTTCCCAAACTTTTCTAAGTCAGCATCTGGTCCCTGATGATCCCTTTTACTGCTTCCAATTTATTGTCCCCCAAAAGTGCTGCTCTTCTGAGAGAAGTGGCTGGCTCCTGGCCTTTCACGGGCTAAATGCTGATGATGTAACTGCTTTTTTGCTTTCATCCCGAACCAGGTCTGCACTTCCTGTACACCCAACAGAGAGTACGTGCGAGTATTTGATGTGACGGAGCGCACAGCCCTGCACAGGCATCACACTGGCAGGATGTGCCACAAGTGTGGGGCACAGTTGAGAGATACAATCGTCCACTTTGGGGAGAAGGGGACGTTGAGACAGCCCCTGAACTGGGAAGCAGCAACAGAAGCTGCAAGCAAAGCAGATGTGATTCTTTGTCTGGGTTCCAGCTTAAAGGTAACTTTAGAGACTCGGTGAAGATTGTTAGCAGCATTCCCTCTTGGTGATACACCTTGGTGCTGAGCAGTCTCCTCCCAAACAGACAACTGTAAACTCTGGTGTCAGGATTCGCCCACCATCTGTGATAGTCTCTCTTCCTCCCTCTTTCCCCTCCTGGTAATACATTCCTTTTCCTCTCGCTGATACGGTTCGCAGTTACGCGTGCCTTTGGCTGTGCTGACAACCTCTGTTTTGTGGCAGGTTTTGAAGAAATACCCGCGTCTTTGGTGCATGAGCAAGCCACCCACTCGGCGCCCAAAGCTGTATATCGTGAACCTGCAGGTGAGAGCCCTTTGCGCTGGGCGTGAGGGGCTGCGCCGAAGGGGCGCTGGTGGGCGGCGAGCCCCCCGGGCCGGGAGCCCCGCTGCCCAGGGAGGCGCCCGCAGCCGCGGCTCTGTGTCGCTCCCGCAGTGGACCCCCAAGGACGACCTGGCCGCCCTGAAGCTGCACGGCCGCTGCGACGACGTCATGGGGCTGCTGATGGCGGAGCTGGGGCTGGAGATCCCGCGCTATGACCGGTGAGCGGCTCTCCGCCCCGACCGGCGGCTGCGCTCGGGGGCGGCCCGGCCCGGGGCCGGTGGCAGCCGCCCCCCCCGCCGACACTCGCCCTCTCTCCGCAGGGCGCGGGACCCCATCTTCGCGCTGGCCGAGCCGCTGCGCCCCGGGGAGGAAGGCACGCACTCGCGGAAGCCGGTGGCCCCCCCGCCGGGCGCCGATCCGCCGCCGGGGGCCGCGCCGCCGCGGGAGGAAGAGGAGGAGGAGCCGCCCGCCCGCCCCGGCGGCTGGCTGGGCCGCGGCTGCGCCAAGGGCACCCGGCGGAGGAAGAGCAACTGAGGGCGG
>VUYV01000615.1:92708-109690 GCA_008711295.1 Anarhynchus alexandrinus | reverse complement strand
GGCGCAGCGGCCGGTGCGCGTCTGGTGCGACGGATGGTGAGTGGGGCGGCGGCGGCGGAATAAACCGTGTTGGCAGCGCTGGTGCCTCCGGCTCCTCTGTGACCGCGGCGCGGCCGGGCCCCGCGGGGCAGCGGGTCCTTCCCGCCGAGCTGCCGCGCAGCCCCGGTGCGGGACGGGGCCGGGCCGGGCTCCCCCGACCCCCGGTTCGCCGGAGGAGCTGCCCCGGGCGCCCGGGGCTGTAGTCGGCCGGGGCGGGTTATGGCGGCCGGAGGGAGCGGTGCCGCCTCCCCCGGCGGCGGCTGTCGCTGCGCCGCGGCGGAGGGACGTTAAACCGCGGTGTCCCGGCCGGGCTGTGACCGTCGCCTCCCGCGGCGCCCGGCAGAGCGCACCCCGTGCCCGGACTGAAGGCGCCGTTGTCTTTCTAGCTATGACATGGTGCACTATGGCCACTCGAACCAGCTGCGCCAGGCTCGGGCCATGGGAGATTATCTGATTGTTGGCGTCCACACGGATGGTAAGAGGTTTTCTCAGCTTTTCGCTTCGTGCTGCCTCTAGAATGGCCCGGCAACGCTAACCCCGAGAGAACCGAGCTCTCCTGGTGCAAAGCAGGTTCCTTCCTGCCTCTCACGGAGCAGCAGCCTCCAAAGCGTGTCTTCCCTGGGTGAGGGGGTGCAGTTACCCCTTCCCGTTCTCTGGAGCGAGGGTTGGGTACTTCAGAGCTTGCAGGCTGCGTTTGAGGGGCCGTCTGTCTCTGTGCCGTAACAACAACTGAAACAGTTGAAAATCAGTCTGGTTCGGTAGTGCAAACTGCAGAACTGATACTCCAAAACAATGTACTGTGGAGAAAATTCGTTTCAAGCCTATAGGGTCATGGAATGGTTCGGGTGGGAAAGGACCTTAAAGATCATCTAGTCCCCCCCCTGCCCTGGGCAGGGACACCTCCCACCAGCCCAGGTTGCTCCAAGCCCCGTCCAACCTGGCCTTGAACACCTCCAGGGATGGGGCAGCCACAGCTTCTCGGGGCAACCTGCGCCAGGGGCTCACCGCCCTCAGGGTAAAACATTTCTTCCTGATATCTCATCTAAATCTGCCCTCTTTCAGTGTCAAACCGTTCCCCCTCGTCCCATGGCTCACCTCCCTGATCAAGAGCCCCTCTCCAGCTTTCTTGTAGCCCCTTTAGGGACTGGAAGGGGCTGTAAGGTCTTCCCAGAGCCTGAGGGTTAAGTGCTAAGAGCTGGTTCTTGCGTGTGAAGATGGATTTTAAATTGGTTTATGGATGCATACTTTCTAGCATGAACCGAGCGTAGCATGAAGCCATTGTTTAAAGGGGGGGACTTCCCCTTGGGGGCTGCCAGGAGACCCAGGTAGTCCCCCCAGTAGGAAGCCTCTGGGTATAGGGAGGCACTGAGACCTTTTGCCTTCCGAGTGAATTCCAGGGCCCTTGTTATCCACTTAGGAAACGCAACTGAATTAAAATCTTTTCTGATCTAGTGTGGGCTTCCTTCTCTAGCACAAACCAGTTCCAAGCTGAGTTTAGGCCCGCAGTGAAGTTCACCTACCCGTGAAATGGCTGGGGCTCCTGTAGGTGATGTCTTCATAGCTGTAGTACCTGCTTCTAACCGGGTTTTTCTGTTTCTTGCCCAGAGGAGATTGCCAAGCACAAGGGCCCCCCTGTCTTTACACAGGAGGAGAGGTACAAAATGGTGCAAGCCATCAAGTGGGTGGATGAGATTGCTCCAGGAGCTCCCTATGTCACCACACTGGAAACCCTGGACAAATACAACTGTGACTTCTGTGTGCACGGTGGTGAGTGGTATTCTGAGGTGACAGCTGTATTAACGCAGGCCCTCCGGGGCTCATATGCTCTTCATTTCCCTGCTGCAAACCCAGGAATGTTCTGGCCGACACTGGCCATCGGCAGGTACCTCGTGTGCAGACGTCTGCCTCGCCAACACCTGCGCTGAGCAGGATGGCCACTCCTGTTCTGGTATTCTGGAGACACACATCTGTGTGCTTGGCACCCTGCTGGCCAGATCCCTTGGTTTTAAGCATCCCTTACACTTACAGAGGTGAAACGTGTTGTCTGGCAATTGTCCTGAGGTTGCCCTTAGCACAAGCAGAAGTTTGTACATAGGGAAAAGTCCTTTACAAAACTTTTTATGTGAAAAATGCTGTTAAAAAGGTAAGTGTGCAGAAATACAGTCATGTTTATATCTGCTTATCCTGGAATGAGATCAGATCTGAAAAGCTTCTCTCTCTTTATCCAGATGATAAGCTGTTCAAGGGCTTAGCTGACCCTGTGGTCAGAGACCTAGTTCTTACTATGAACACTTTCCAGTTTACAGTCACTGAAGAGAACCAGTGTTCTGAGGAAACATTCTTGCTTTTGTACTCTGTCCCTTCCTGGGACAGCTTCTCCTGTTCGTTCAGCCTCAGCCCCTCCTCCCTACCCCTCTGAAGGTATTTTGTTCCTTTAGTCAGGAGTACTCTTTGCTCTCGTTTCACATATCCTTCCTCCTATGATCCCTCCTACTGATGAGCCAAGTATCTAACTAAATGTAAAGAAATCATTAATCTTCGATAAGATAGATATGCTTTTTCACGTGGACAGGGTGATTATCAAACTCCTTGTTAACTTAATTGCCTGCCCTGAACGTGTCTGGGGCACGTGACCCCTTACTAGACTTGGTGAGGGATTATGGCAACAGAGAAGCGCTCGTGGCCTTTGCTCCAGTTTCCCTGTGTTCATCCCCTCTGCCAAATCATTCAGTACTTCTACCTGAACAATACCCTTTCACGCTGCACTTTTGCCAGGCTGCGTTTGTGCAAAAGATAAGATAAGTTTTGAAATAGCTGAGCTTAACCGGGAAGGTGACAGACAGCACACCGGCTTTCTGCCTCTCTCCTGGCACGCAGAGCTGCGCCTGCAGCGTGTTCTCCTCTCCTGTCCCGGTGCCCTCAGGTGGGGGTGTGGGTTTGAGAACTGCTCGGCCTCCCTGAGCCCAACTGTGTGCGACAGTGCTCCTGAGCGCCAGCGCCGGCACTGTAAACTGGCTGTTCTGCCAGATGAAAGCTGGCTTAGGTTTTCACTTGTGAAGATTTTACGCTATTGCTAAAAGTAGGTGAGAGGTGTTTTTGTAGGTAGAGTTAGGAACCATGCCAAAGCAGAACCAGAATTAACTCTGTAGGAGGGTGGCTTCGTGTCACTGTAGAAATGCCATCGCTGAGGGGAACAACTGGCTGCTGGAGGACTGTTTAATTGACTGAAGAAGTTGTATCATGAACCAACTGGCTAAAACCAGTCCTAAAGAAGTTAAGGTGCTTTTTAATACTGAGACCGATGGTAGCTGTTCACTGTCATTCAGGCAATAATTCAGTAGTGGCTGCTGCTTGATTCACTGCAAGGGCAGCCGGCTCAGATTTTCTGGACTATCTAAAAAACGCTAGACTGGATGGTTAATGGTGTTTTGCATCTGGGAATATGCTTATCTCCACAGATAGGGTAGTCTTGCAAGCCCCTGACCTTTCTGTGGGATGCAGGATGGATCCTGTGTGTGTGCACAGGGATTCCGATTGCGGGAGTTCTACTCTGGCTGAAGTGCTGGACCTGTTCAGCTGCTACTGTCGTTCTAAACCAGCTCTTGTGCAGGAAGGTCTGGGGTGCAGTTCTGAGGCTTTTCTCTCTCTGCAGATGACATCACCTTAACAGTAGATGGCAAGGATACGTATGAGGAAGTGAAGACAGCGGGGCGATACAGGTAACCCATTGCTGTTTACCTTCGTATCCTCTCTTGGGCAGAGTTTCTGTGAGTTCATGCCCTGAAGGGAAGTCGGGTGAAACACAGCTCTCTTCAGGTCAGGCTTTAATTTTGCTGTAACGTGTGTCAGAGCCTCAGTTGCTTTGACCATTTTGGCTTCCGGGAAGTGTCGCAGACTAGCAACTGACTGGCAGGGGCTTCCCGTTCCTGGCAGATGCTAGTTCTGGTCTTGAAGCCTCGCTGGGAGTTAGCTCTGTTGGGAAGTCTGTGCAAGGTAAGTTTTCCTCATAGGAGCAGTTGCTGTGGTGTGAAGAAGATGCAGAGGCTTAGCAAATTAACACTGTACTTTATATCAAGAGCAGGCAGAAGGAATACTTTCTCAGGACCGTCCCTCCTGGTTTGGATTTATCAGGTGTCACAGGTGTTCACGTGGTAATGGTGGGAAGAGAAAGAGGCGTGTGCTCCAGTGGCTTCTGCTTCACCCTTTGCTTGTCTCCCTGCAGGGAATGCAAACGCACCCAAGGTGTGTCCACTACCGACCTCGTTGGCCGCATGCTGCTCATGACTAAGGCTCACCACAGCAACATAGTGAGTCAGAGGGCTTTGGGTGGGACTTTGGAGTCCAGGGCATATGCCAGCTCTTTCCTTTTGCTGTCCCAAATGGCAGTAGAGCTCCTGGGTCTGGCTCCTGGGCGCACAGAGAACTGGCAAGCTGATTATAGGCAGCGGCAGCAAAACAACCTGCTTATGTTTGCTTAAGCCTGTCTGAGATCACAGTGCGATCTCAGCCTGTGCTGCTTAGGAAAGGTGTTGGGGGATAACAGCTTCGATCCCTCGTGGTTGGTGTGGGCTTCAGGAACATTATGGGAGCTACAGGCTAGCCTATGGCCTCTCCGAGGGTGAAACTACGTCGTGCAGCCACATTGATCTATCAGCCCACTGCTGCCAGAATTGGAAAGTCCTCTTCCTTCCCACTGAGCTGCCTGCTTCTGTCTTCTGCTGTCTCTAGCCTAATCAGACCTTTCTTGAGTCTCCTTGGCTCACTACCTGGTAGATAGCTAACCTAACGAAGGGAAAATAAAGGAAGTAGTTTTATGTTGGTTAATGAGTTTAATTGACTTGGTAAACAAGCAATCCAGTGAACGGAATCACCTAGATAACAGCAGGGACAAGACAAGGGACGCACAAGAGAATTCAGGGGTAGAGGGAGATCTTTTAGCGTACTGAGCTGTTAGATTGGCTTAGCCATAATATGTAAGTTCACACCAAGATCTGGCACAGTGCTACTATCTGTCTGCAGAGATCTGAGCCTGTCTCTAGTGGAGTGTCTTCGGAAGAAGGAAGGACGCTGTCCTGTTAGGGGCTTGGGTAGTTGAGGCAGGACGTAGGTGTGCAACGCTGTCAGGTCTGCAGGTTGGGCAAGAACCACCGTCACTGTGTGGTGCCAGGCTGGGATCAGATAAGGACATTTCATCTGACTCATGCTGGGACACGACTCTGGTTTAGATATTAACTAGTTTGTCAGCGTTTGGTGCCAGGGATCAATGGTGTGCAATCTCAGCCTGGACTTCCTGGCACTTCTGCCCCACGCAAGCATGTTCTTGGTTGGATGAGCTATATGAGTGCTTAAACATTTTGACTCTTTATCTCCCTTCAGGATGAGGACCTAGACTATCGGAAGCACACTGACAACTTTGGGAAGGTAATGTGAGTTCTGGCCGTGGACGTCTGGTTGTTGTCCTGTCTGAGAAGGATTCCAAATGTGCTTTCTGGCCTGTGTTGCAGGCTTGTGTCTCCCCCTCCCCGCATTCAGTAGCAACCTCAGTGAATGTCTGCTGTCCCATAAAGTGGCTACCGTAGTCGGTGGAATAGGCAGGTGTGGCTGCACAGGGCCAGCGAGTGAACCATACGTCAGTGATGCCGTAGAGCTGCTGCACCCGTTCATTGCGCCTTTGCTGCTTTCCTGGCTTGCTCGTACATTGTTTATCGCCGCTTCCTTCGGGACCCAAGTGCCCGCAGTTCCAGCCTAGGGAAGCCTCTGCGGATGCTCCTTTCAGTGCTCGTGTTTTTAAAGGTATTGCATTAGGTCTGGGCAGCGTTTATGTAGCAGGCACGTAGCTAGCACGCCGTACTGCAGAACTCACATGCCTGGTCTTCAGGTATCAGAGCAGTCCTCCTGGGGCGCTCTGCTGTCGTGCCCAGCTCATGTCTTGGGCTGCCTCTAAAGAGCTATCAGCATGTTTTTTCCCTGGGTGTTGGATTGTCCCTGATTAACGAGCACATGGACCTACGGCTTGAGTGAGTCTTTTTAACTCACAGAGGGTTTGCTGACCAGGCTGACTCTTCCTCTTTCTTCTCCACCATGTTGGGGTTTTTGAGCAGCCTTTAGGGGGTCTGTTGTTCCAGCATGGCTGTTTCCTGGTGTGTGGATCTGGGGAGAGTATCTGGGCACCAGGTCCCTGCATGACCCCTGTCAGCTGAGCCCCTTCTGCATGCTGCCGTGGAATGGCTTGCTGAGTTGTCTTTGTTCTTTCAAGTCTTGTGGAGCCGTTTGCTTTCGGGGAGCGAAGCAGAGGTTGGAGCAGGTGACTCGGTGCCTGTTTCCAAAACTGCCACATGGCGGGGACAAAGCTCCGTCTTCGGTTTCGCGGGCGCTGGGATCCGGCCCTTGCTGGAGCTGTGGTGATGCTCTCCCAGCCCGGCCGGGGGAGCGGGTAGGCTGCCTTCGGGCTCGAGAAGAGCCTGGGTGGGTCGTGCGTTGTCTCGGTTAGTAAGGCTTGCCTCTCCTGGAAATCCAAAACTGCCCTGTTGCCTTCCTCCTTCCTGAGCTGTCTTCTCGGCATCTCCTTAGCTGGCTGTTGAGGGGACGATTTAGACCATGTTTGGTAGAGCGAAAAGGGATTTTGTGAGATCGCATAAATATTTGGTGTCAGGAATGTAGCAAGTCTAAGCTGCGAAGAGCTGTGATACTTGCTAGCAAATTAAGGCCAGCAAATTGCCTGCAGCTGCATTCTGTGTGTTGTCCAAACCCCCTTCCCAGACCCTGAAAAGGAAACCTGTGGGCTGTGTGTTTTCCCAGGGGCCAAAAGGTCACAGTCCCTGGACTGGCGTCTCACAGTTCCTACAGACATCTCAGAAGATCATCCAGTTTGCATCAGGGAAGGAGCCGCAGCCAGGAGACACTATCATCTACGTGGCCGGAGCCTTCGACCTCTTCCGTATCCTTGACTCTGTTTTGTCAAGAAAGTAGCATTGGTCTTTTTATTCAATGTTTTCATGTTTTGAGGCACCAGACTAGGATACTTACCCCTCTTTTTTTTTTTTCCTCCTTTTCTGTAGGTGTGCATGTGAGGGAGGAGTCAGGAGTTCTTACTGGCAGTTTCTTAGTCACAGGACACTGAGAAAGGAGCTACAGCTCCTCTCTAGAGAGATATGTGGCTGTTGGAGGATTTCAGGAAGGCAGTTGGATACTTTCCACGCTGTAGTGATCACACCCTAGTCCCTCTTGAGGACTGGCTGTCGTAGACCAAGTGACTTTCTGGGTCATTGTGCCAGAACACCTGAAACAGGTAGAGATTCTGGACAGAGGCAAAGTTCAGTCTGTGCGAGGTGGAGCTGAAAAGATGTCTGGCTTTTGCCCAGAACCTGTGGAGCCTGAGGAGGAAGGAGGCAACTGTTCTTAGGATATAGACAACAAGTAATGCAAAAATAAAATCCTTGGGATTCCTGTCTCCCGCTGCGTTTTTTCAGTGCATCTGTTTCTCTCTTCCTTTCCCTGTTTTCCTTGTTAGCTTCAATTCCTTAAACAGGTCTACAGATATTGGGCATGTAGATTTCCTGGAGAAGGTTCACCAGCTGGCAGAGAAACCCTACATCATTGCTGGGCTGCACTTTGATCAGGTTTGTGTATCATGTGGTCCAAAGGCAGAGCAGCTTGGCCCGTGTTCTTTCTGAAACAAGCGGGCTGTGCTCTGGAAGACAGGAAAAGGATGTATTGGCCAACACATGATTTTCACGTCAGGAGAAAGTGAGAGGGAAAGGGGTTGCTTTGTCTCTCTTCTAATTGTGCCTGGTGCTTTACCTTAGGAAGTGAATCGCTACAAAGGGAAGAACTATCCCATCATGAACATCCATGAGAGAACACTCAGTGTCTTGGCCTGTAGGGTAAGTGCCTGTAGGGTAGGTGCCTCTGGGCTGCTCCAGAAATTGCCTGGAGCTGGGGGATGTTCATCTGTAGCCAGCAATGTTGCATGAGTTCTTGGTGTGCACTGAGAAGGCAAAGACAAAACTGATCACTTTAGGCTGCCAGAGGTGCTGGTGTGCTCTCAGCAGGAATCACAAGGGCCCTCTGTCGTTCTGGCGAACCCGAGCTATTGAGCCTGCCCACCTCCGCTCCACCGGCAGTGAAAGGGCAGGATGCCTTGCGGAGTGCTGCTCTGCTCTACAGCTGTGTTCTTGTAGAAAACTCTCTGCTTCCTGCAGCAGGGGAGAAAATTCCTGGGAAGGAAATGTGGGGAAACATGTGCCCTGAGCAATTAACTTTTGGATTTGCTATATACGCAGTACCAGAAAGCATATTGCTTAGTGGGACAACAAGATGCTGTGTGACAAGCAGTGGCTGCTAAACCCACTTTCCTGTTCCTTTATTTGAGTTTCTAACTCTAGAATCAGATGACCTGCTCAAGTCTGTTTAGGAAGCAGGCTGACCTCTGTTTTGGTTTTTGTTTTGTTTTGTTTTGTTTTTTTCCAAATCTGGACTCTACCTGGTTTCTATTCTAGTATGTCTCGGAAGTGGTGATTGGAGCCCCCTACGCTGTCACTGCTGATCTGCTGGACCACTTCAGGGTGAGAGTCTTTGTGTATGGATGTCCATGAAGGTGTTGGGTGTGATGTGCCCGGGGAGCTGAAGTGGGGCAGGAAAACACAGGATAGATGATGAGAGAGATGATCCTGCTCAGCGGGGTTACAGGGAGCTCCAGATGTGCTTCCAAGCCTGGTACAAGAGGGGTGGCTTTGCTGATCTCCAGGCTGTGCTGCAGGGAAAGTCCTTGTCATCTTTTGGATCTTGTCAGTGACTTTGTGTCCCTCTCCAGGTAACACTTGTGTGTCATGGGATGACTGAGGTGGTGCCAGACAAGGATGGTTCTGATCCGTACGAGGTAAGCTACTGGCTGCTGTTGTCTGTGCTGATTTGTCAGCATTTGATAGATGCAGCACGGCTTTGTTCACGTTCCCGAGCTGAGAATTTGTATTGCAGAGGATGCTACCCAAGCAAGTCCTTAGCAGGTGATTCTGGTTTTCATCCAACCCTGGGGGTACCTGCTTGGAGCAGAGCCTGTAAATCATTCACGACAGCTCCATTCTTTTATTCACTGCCTCTTTCTGATGTCTTCATGGCAGAATGAGAAATCCTGTAATCTTTGCTCTATGCCAGTCCTGGGCAGCTCCCATATACGTGAAGCGTTGCTTTCAGCAGTTATTTATTCTGCCTCCTAGGAGATGGTTTTGTGTCGTGCCTGGCTGGGTGCCCACAGGACCTGCCGTGACTTCTGCTCAGCTTTCACTGCTGAGCTGTGCACCCAGAGGTCCTGCATGGTTTTTCGCAGCTGAGTCTGGTGTGTGTATTCACAGGAACCGAAGAGACGCGGCATTTTCCAGCTGGTGGACAGTGGCAGCAATCTCACCACAGATTTAATTGTGCAAAGAATCATCAAAAACAGGTTAGCTTTCTTCATCTTCCAGTTCTGTCCGGCTTCTCTGAGGACTAATTAATGGGATCAAACAGGAAGAGAAGGGGTTAACTAAAGGCACAGAATCAGTGAGCTGGTCCTTCATCTGCCGTAGCCTGGGCAGGCTGCTTAAACGTGGATGTACTGGACTGCAGGAAAAGGAACAGCTAAACTCTACTGTGTCAGAATGTGCTTCACAGCACGTTTTATTATATTTCCTCCTCCTCTATTAGTAATAGAATTTCTTTGCTGTATTCTTGGGGCTTTAGCATGTTGCTTCTTTCAGAGTTTGCTCTTTTAGGCCTGAGCCCTTCAACTTCAGTGACTTTGGCTTAGGTCAGCTGTAAATTTGATTTTGGTATTATGGCACTAAGTGGTCTGTCCAGGACAGACCAAGCATGGAATAGCAGCATCTGCTGCAGAGGGAGAAATAAGTAGTGTTTGGTCAGTGTGGGAGCCTAGGACTTCGGAGTGGTGGTAACCCTCATGGGAAGCTCTGGGTGCTGTCTCTCCAAGAGGAGTCTGGGGGTTACTGGTGAGGTTTCTGAAGTACACTCAGAACAAAGCACTGTAGGAGAAGGCAGTGGTCCCCTGCTCCAGGTGCTTTTAGACTACTAGAAATATGGCATTTTGTGATTGATGCAGGCTGGAGTTTGAAGCTAGGAACCAGAAGAAGGAAGCCAAAGAGCTGGCTGTGTTGGAGGCCATGAAGAGACTGGAAGAGGAGAAGCACTAGGCCAGCAGAGAGCCGATGCGTGGGTCGCAGAGCGCCGCAGCCTCACCCTCTTGAGGAGCAGACAGCTCTTCGAGAGGGGACCCCAGAATGGGGACACTGCTGTCGGCACGTAGGATGTGCTGTCCTACCCTCTTCTGTCCTAGCTCCTCCTGCACTAATTATGCAGACATAACGAGTTGGGATCCCGCTGCCTAGCTTTTTCTCCGTTAATCAGCCCCCGTCCCCTTTCCCAGGAGGAGATTTCACAAAAGAAAAAAAAAAAGGTTTTAATTTTAACTAATGTTTTAACATGTTGATGTGCTTTTACCTTCTGCCATTTCTGGCTTTTAGTAGGAGGAAAATGGAGCAGCTGCCCAGGCCCCCTCTGCCCCTCCAGGTCTGAGGTCTGCATTCCAGAGTAGCCCTTTGGGCAGTGGAGGGGATGGCGGGACAGAGTGCTGAGAATGGCCTCCCTGGGGGAGGGATACGGCACCCGCAGTTCTGCGAGCTTTCGGCTGGGGACGCTGGGCCATCGGTGTGCCAGCTGCCGCAGGTGCCGGCGGGCGCTGTGCTCTGGGGTTCGCCGAGCCGCCTCCTCTCACGCTGCTGCCTCTGCACGAGTACCAGACCCGGAGCTGCTGCGGGTTGAGTTGGATAAAGCCTCTCTCCGCTGTGACTGGTGCCGGTGCATCGTTTGCTGCCCCAGTAACAGGCAGCAGCTGCTGAGGGGCGGGTGGCACAGGGACCCTCGGTTCTGTGATGTCCCTGGTGGGTTCGAGGGATTTCTCTGCACGAGGCGCGGGAACCCTGGGGGTTTTTGCCAAAGGCTTTTTCTGTCATGAGGCAGCAGGACCCGGTGCTGGGTGTAGACGGTGCCCTGAGCCCTGCTTGCTGCTGCCGCCGGAGTCCACCTTGTGCCTGACGGGTTACGAAGGGAGGGACCTTGTCGGCTGAAATGTTGCGGCTGTTCTCTGGGGGCTGACATGCGGCGTGGCCCTGCGGGGGGTGCGGGGCCTGAGGAGGACGGGTGCTGGGCTGAGCCCCTCTCTGCCTCTTACATTCCAGGGTGCTGTGGTGGGTGTCCTGGGCCGCTCCCTGCGCTGTGCTGGACGGTCCTTCCACGCCGGTTCTGTTGTCCTCTCTGTTGTAAACTTTTGTTGCTGATCATTAATAAAATGTTGAAGAGTTGTGTGTTGGTCTCTTTGGGGCTCGAGCCCAGGTAGCAGAAAGGGGTCCATCCCTGCCTGGAGACTCTTCTACTGACTCCTCTCCCCGGATCTCTGGTGAGAGCTGGGGAGAGGCTGCTGTGGCCCGACAATGCGCTCGTTGCCCTTGGGCAGCTCAGACGGAGCTCTGGGACATGTTGTAGTTGGTCTGGTGCAGGGGTCAGGGATCACTCTGCCTAGAAGCCATTTGTTTCCACTGCAGGAGGAGGTTTTTGCTGAATTCACTAGAAAATTGAACTAGGCTGCATGAGGGGGTCTTGTCTTTGCTGTCTTCTGGGGTTTTATGCTTTCTGGACTCTAAAATTGCAGCAGAATCTCAACTGGAAAGGTGAGTGTCTCAGCAGTTCAGTGGGCTTTTAACCATGGTGGGTATGGAGGGAGGAGGTGGCCTGAATTGGTCTGCTGATGTGTCGGTGTATCGCAATGCCAAAGCAGTGTCTGTGAGCAGCTGCGGTGGGGACAGATCAGCCATGGAGCTCGGGATCTCACAGCTGCGTAGTTGCTAATCCCAGAGCCTGTGTTTGCATATTGGCATTTCAGTAATGAATGTGTCATCTGTGACAAGAGCCAAGACACCCGCCTGTGTGGGAACGCTCCCCACCGAGCACCCAGCAGGGCGACCGGAGAACTTGGAGCCTCCTGTCCTCTCCTGGTGTAGCTGGAGCCCCTTGGGTGCCCGTGGCAGGAATGGCAGTCCCATCGCTGCGCTGCGTGAGCATGGGTGATGCCATGAGTGTGTCTGCTCATCCTGGTCTCCTCCCAGCTGTCCCTTCCAGCCCCAAAGCCACTGCTGAGACCCAGATGCTGCTGTTCAGGAGGGCAAGGAGGGGCTGGCTGGTCCTGGCTGCTCCCAGCCTCGGCGGCTGCGCTCCATGTCCTGTGCTGGGCTCTCCCTTCCCTGGGTGCTGATGCTCTGCGAAAGGGCTCTCCAGCAGCGCGGCCATGCTCTGCAGGGAGAGGCGCATCTGGAGGAGAGGAAAGGGCAGCCCTGTGGGCTGTGGGAGTGATCCCAAACTTCTGCTGCCCTCTTTGGCGAGAAGGAAGATGCTGCCTCTCTGGGAAGGGGACGCCTCTCTTGCCTTGCCGGCTGGTGGCAGGATGGTGGCTGCAGTGGAAAACCTGTTGCTGTGACCCCTGCCTGGCTGGAGGTGCTCCCCAGGGTCTGGGAACGGAGATGTCCCTCCCAGTGGGTCCAGGCAAGCCCTTGCTGCTGCTGCTTGTCTGCTGCTGGGCAGAGGCTGCTCGGCTGCAGCTCTCCAGCCAAGACCAGGGCTTTTCCCTTCCTGACTGAAGGCGGCGGCTGCTGTCAGGAATTTGCCCCTGCCTGAACTGGCCATTCTGGGGGCTGTGCCCTGGCTCCCTGTTCAGCTTCAGCCCAGCAGAAATCAGGGTCTCAGCTGCCCTGAGGGTCTGTGAGACCGGGCTGAGCCCTGTCCTTGTCCCGGCTGCAGTCGGGGTGTGGGTGCTGAGGACGGGGTGAGTCCTGGTCTGGAGGAGAGCGGCTCTGGCCAGCGCTTTGCCTGCTGTGGGTGCAGGCAGAACAGCGTCAGGCACAGGGGATGCGTGTGCTGGGACCCCATCGTGCTGGGGCAGAGCTGGTGCTCCGCTGTAGTCTGCGTCACAGCTCCCTGTGTGCCCTCCTGAGACCCCGCTGCTTCAGTGCACATCAGCTCTGCTGCCTGGAGCTGGAAAAGTTGATCCTCGCCCCCGAAGCGGCAGTGATGCTGAGCTGTCGGCCGCTTCCTGGGACCCTCCGGCTGCCGAGCGCTCCAATAACCCCTCTGCAGCGCGCAGCCCCCTCCCACAGAGACCGCAGGAGAGTTTGTCATTAAAAACAAACAACTCAGCCACAGTGACGCATCTACCCGGGGCTGAGAATTTGCATGAAAATGAGCTGCCTCTGGGACCCAAACAGGTACCTTTGTTATTAAAGAAATGACAAAAGTACTTTATTTCTGCTCTCATCATGCGTGAGTGCTTGCCTGCCGGTACAACTTATTTGCGTGGAAACGTCAGCTTCGCTTGCTCAGCCGGAGTGCGGTGGAGCTGCTGTTCCTTGGGGCCTCTGAGAGCTGTTTCTGAGTTTACTCTGAAAACTTTTGCATATGATGTTCCTTTCTCCAAGTGCCTCTGGGCCCTTCTTCTGAGTGTCTGTTTACTGACAACCTGTGAGTCCCGGGGGTGAAAACGAGCGTGAAGTTAAAATACAGGGGGAAAAAAATGGCATGAATTTCAAGTTTGAGACTTTGTTTTCTGTGGTTTGTTTTTTTTTCCCCCCAAGCACAGAAGCTCAAGATGCCAGTTCCCACACCCATCCCAAGGAGGACCCCCCCTCGTGATGCAGATTGTAGTGAGTGCCTGACATTTCTCTAATGGGAACTAATTCACTGGAACAATTGTGGCAGGTGCCTTAAATCTTGTAAGAGAAGTCAAGACCCTGGTGCATGGAGCTGGCAGCTTCAGCCCAGACCCCACTATGGTGCAGGGCCCCAGGGCCAGGCTGGGGCTCACCCTCCAGGGCCCTGTTGGCCATTCATGGAGGAGGGTGATGGGGTGAGCGGACCCCGATGCCCAGTGGGTCACTGTCGGCTGCTGCCGCCCTGGTCAAAGTCTGGACCCGGCTCCTCACAACGTGTTGGTCCTGACACACCGGCACATTCGTCCCACTGCGCAGGGAGGGCCAGGGCTGTGCAGTTGCTTGTCACATGTGGTGGCACCAGGACCATGGCTGGTGCTGAGCCAGTGTATCACCACTGCTGGGGGGAGGAGGGCTGCACCTGGGACACCCTTGTGGTAACGCCGCTGCTGCCTCTCCGGTCCTGACGTGGTGTCTGTGGAGTTTCAGAGATGGGGCTGAGCTTAGTGGTGGGCACTGGCGCCTTGCGTCAGCTCCAGCAGTTGCCATGCTGACCCCCACCATGGCAGGGACACTGTATCATGGCCCTGATGCCCACTGGCTTCCTGGGAAGATCCCCGGCACCAGCAGTCTCTGATTGGGCCGTGCTGTGCCCTGGAGAGGGTGAGGGCTTTGCCAAGACTGGTGTGGTGTGGCAGAATTGTGGTGGGGCTGTGCTGCAGCTGGGGGCACTGGACGGGTGTGTGTGGGGCTCCTTCCATAAAGACTGCGGTGTTCCAGGGGGACTGTGACCTTGGCCCTGCGGAGGAGGTGGCCCCCCCCAATGCCTGGTCGTTGTGTGGGGGGGGCGCTTGCCAGGCAGCAGCTGGTGATGGGGGGCTGCTGCCGCTCCACTCTTCTCACCGAGCCTGTGTCCTGCTGCCAGAGCACGGCCAGGGTGCCCCAGTGCCCGGCAGGGGCTGTGCCCGAGTCTTTTACAGGGCAGGGGGTCGGCGGGGCCCTTCCCTGCCGGTGTGACATGGGGATGGGAGCACCCTGCCTGTGGTCATTCACCGCCTGGCAAAGCCCCATCGGTTCCTGCTGCTCCTGCAGCTCAGCCCAGCACCGTGCTGCCCGCACAGGCTCCCTGCGCCATGCCCTGCAGCCACCACGGGTGTTGGGCTAGCCCTTAAGGCTGCCAGCAGGGCGGGCAACTTGCTGGTCATGACTAGTGATTTTTTCTGCTGGGTGTTTGAGGGCGAGGATGGCCACTCACAGGGGCCCAGGGACAGTTGGGCTGCGAGGCCAGAGCCACACCAGTGCTGTCATGGGTCCCCATGGCTTGGTGGAGCCCAGAGGTCAAGTGGAAGTGGGCAGCAGGAGGTGGGTGCTTGGTTGGCTGACCAAGCCCCCACCTCCATGCCCACAAGGAGGCAGGGAATGGGGCTGTCCATCTCCCTGGGGGACACGGGGGCCCCTGCACAGCCACAAGCTGGGGACTGCGCTCAGCTCTAGCCCTGGTCCTGCTGCCAGACACCCCTCACAGCTGGGCTGCCACTGCCCTCTTACTCGGAGTGTCTCCAGAGCCCCGAGTGTGATGTCCGTCCCCCTGCCCAGCCCAGCCCCAGCTTTGTTTGGCCTGACCCAGGGCAGCCCCCGGCCCCAGACAAGGCCCCGCAGGGCTCAGGGAGCCGGGGCAGCTGCAAGAGGGGGGTGCTCAGCAGAGAGCTCCCCAGACCTGGATGCACTCCCCCCCACCCCACAGCACCTCCCTCCCCTGCAAAGACAGACACGATGGAACCAGCGCAAGCACGTTTATTGTCACCACAGAGCCACTGGAGCTGGCTCAGGCATCCGCACACTCCATGGGGTCCAAGGACATGGTCACATCCGCCTTGCATTGGAGAGCGCCAGGGGCTCCAGGCAGCACCCGGCAGCTCCACGGCTCGGGGGCCACATCCGTCACACACAGCGCCTGTGGGGGAGACCATCAGCAAGGACGGGGGTCCCCAGGACACACGGCACTGGCTCGTGCTGGAGGGGGGGAGAGGCAGGGTGTCCCAGCCAAGTTCCGGTGCCCGGTGGGCACAGGACCCTGCTCCCACCCTGGCACAGACCGTGCCCAGCGCCTCATGGGGAGCAGCCCCAGTGCCCACTGAGCCCCCGGTGCAGCCCCAGTACTCACCGCAGTGCGGAGCCAGGCGGGCAGGCCAGGCAGCAGCACGGTGCCGTCGGTGTCGGAACGGCGGGCATGGGGCGGGCGGCGGAGACCAGTGAGCAGCCCCGAGGCTCTGCCCACCGAGTAGTGTCGGGGCCCGGCTGCCGGCCTGTACCAGGGCTCGGCGGGGCGGCAGAGCCAGAGGAGCAGCCCAAGCCCCAGCCAACAGGCAGCGCGCATGGTGCCGGCGGGAGCGCAGCGCTGCGGGGCCGCCGCCGCTNAGCACCGATCCCGAGCGCAGAAGGACACCGGAGGGGCGAGCGGCGGCCGCATGTTTATTGAGGGCGGCCCGGGCGGGTGCGCGGAGCAGAGCGGCGGTGGGAAGCGGCTCCGCCCCGCTCCCCCCCGCCGCCGGTGCACCGGTACCGGCCGTCACTCCTTGAACTTCCACTCCTGGCGGCACATGGGGCAGTGCTGCTGGACCTGCTGCGAGTTCAGCCACTTGAGGATGCAGTGCATGTGGAAGCAGTGCGAGCATTGTCCCCACACCAGCGGGCAGTCGTCCCCGGGCACCTTGCCTGCGGCACGGACAGCCCGTGAGGCCCGGCCCGGCCCGGGGGGCCACAGCCCCGCCTCGCCCCGCCCCGCCGCGCCCGTCGCCGCGCTCACAGTCGGGGCAGCAGCCGTTGAAGGCCATCCGGCAGATCCCGCAGTTCTCGTCGTTGGCCACCCACAGCCAGGAGGCGACGCCATGCCAGCTCCGCACCCGCACCCGCATCTCCCGCCCCGCCGGAAGTCCCACCCCGCCCCGCTGCCCCACAAGGCCCCGCGCACAAGCGCGCGCGCGCGGCCCCCGCGCCTTCGCCGCCGGCCCCGCCTCTTCCGCTTCCGGCGTCGGCGCAGCGCGGCCGGAAGTGCAGGCCCCGGAGCGGAGCCGCCATCATGGCCGACAAGATGGACATGTCCCTGGACGATATCATTAAGCTCAACCGCAGCCAGCGGGGGGCCGGCCGAGGCGGCGGCCGGGGCGGCCGGGGCCGGGGCGGCGCCACCCGTGGGGG